>JAOYFF010000007.1:23278403-23336003 GCA_025773925.1 Cryptomyrus ogoouensis | reverse complement strand
TGAAAAAAAGGCGAGGGGCACCCCCTAACCACGAAGGGAGGGAGGAGGGAGGGGGAGAAGAGGGGAGGGGAGGGGAGGGGAGGGGAGGGGGGGGGAGGGGAGAAAAGGAGAGGGGATGGGAGGGGAGGAGAGGAGAGGGGAGAAGAGGAGAGGGGAGGAGTGGGGAGGGGAGGAGAGGAGAGGGGAGGGGAGGAGAGGGGAGAAGATGAGAGGGGAGGAGAGAAAAGGAGAGGAGAGGGGAGGAGAGAAGATGAGAGGGGAGGAGATGGGAGGGGAGGAGAGGAGAGGGGAGAGGAGAAAAGGAGAGGAGAGGGGAGGAGAGGAAAGGAGAGGGGAGGAGAGGAAGGGGAGGGGAGGAGAGGAGAGAAAAGGGGAGAAGAGGAGAAGGAAGGGGAGGAGAGGAACTAGCAGCACATTGTCCGATAAAAAAACATCAAAACACGAATCTAGAAAGTAAACAACAATCTTCTATTCCAGGAGCCTCAGACATTAATTCTCACACAATGCAGGCCTGAAACCATCAACTAGGTCAAATGTGAAAGCAGAGCTTAATAGCTGATACTAAGGGAGGGGATCAGTTAGCGCTAAAAGCTAGATAAAGGGATAAGTTGTTTCGGACACAGCGAAGGAACCGGGTCACTGGGAGTCCAGTAATTAAAAAGCATGAATAAGAGAACAATAAGACCACATGGAGCAAGAAGCAGCTCCGGAAATTAAACTATGCAATATTTTCCACGGCATTACATTACCTTTAGCCAAAATTAGACTACAATTATCATCAGCACCTTTTCTATTATGAAAGAGGAATTCAAATATGATTACGGTCCCCAAAGTTACCCGCTCTGGAACCAAGTAAGGCTTCATTACTGCAACCACGTTTTACAATGTCACTGCCTGGTAATGAATGGGGGCTCTGGACTTGCTTTATTGCCTTCGTATCTCAGAAGCTGTTACCATTAGCAGGCTATTGTGAAGCTTTTCAAGTGTTTTGTGTGACAAATTAACCATTTCCCCCCACATATGAACATGTGTACTTGCCAACCTAGAGAGTGAAAACAATTTAAATTTTAACACTTTTAATTCAACACAGTAAAATAAAATTTGTTTAATGCACACAAATATTTAGAATTCAACTAATAGAACTTCAGTACCTCTGATTGCTCAAAACTAATTTGCAACAACTAGCAATTAAAACAAGAAAAGGCTGATTGGAAAATGGAAGCAACCGAACATGTCAAGCACAAGATGAACACAACTCAAAAATTATGCTGTGAGAAAGAAAGGATGAGCTAGAATGAGCTGGAGTCCATGGCTTTGATGGTCTGGTCTGAAGGTCTGACCTTTTCAGCCAGGCTACCACTGCAAACCTCACCGGATGAAAAGGAATGAAAATGATGATCACATAAGCAAAGTGACACTGAGTACAAGAGGAAGAGGCCAAATTAAAAGGTCTAGCTTGCATGCAGTCAAATTTCGATTTGATCTGGCAGAACTCCAGCCAAAAACAACTGATGACCCACAACAGCTCTTGTACTGTACACAAAGCAGTTAGCTATTAGAGCCTTATGGATCAAGGAAGTCCTGTTTGTTTGTTTTTTGGCAAAGAACCACTTAAAGTGAACAGAGAAGAGTATCTGAGGCATTGTCAGTCACACTTTAAATCTTATTTCCTAGCCAGAGCTGTCCCTCACATGAAGGGCTGTCTGCCGCCATGTTGCCAGGTTCATTGACGTGTAAACACTAAAGGGGTCAATTGATTTTAACATTCACTCAGATCAATAACAGGGATCTCCTCAAAGGTCAGCGCTCTAATACGGCTCAACTCAAGAATACCTAAAAATTCCTGTATCAGAAAATGGTAATACTCATTGTTTTGTTAAAAGAAGTCTAGAAAGGACGGTCACCATCATCAGTGAACAGCTATTAATATTCAGTGTCACAGGTGACAGTGCAGTTCTGAGGATAGTACAGTACAGTGTTCCAGAATTTGAGATTCAGAGTTTTGAGGTTTCCATTAATATTTATTAATGCTGTTATGTACCTTATCAGTGTATAAATGAGTACCATGCATGGCACTAAGATGTTATATTGCATGACTGAAAACAGCAGTACATTAAAAATATCACTGCTGTTTATGCACTTTTCATTTAAGGTCAGCATCATACAAGGACATGGTGTTTTTAGATGGTGGAACAGAGAGAATTGTTTTGTACACTTTTTTGTACACCTACCCACTGTGCTAGTTGCTGTAAATTAGTTCAGGGGTACAGCTATCCTCGAGTCAGGAAGAAAATAGGATATATTCAGAGGTTGCATACCACCAGTCTCTGGATCATGGTAGTTGGGATCGAGCCCCCGTTCCAGTAGCTTGGTAAGCTTATCTAGCTGGTGATGCTGAATATGATCCATGAACTTCCTCAAGTTGGCCTGGAAAAGAGAGAGAAAGAGGAGAATGTATGTGTGCGAGATCCAGGTCTGGTCACCATGCCGGGCTACACCACTCTGCCGCTGCCGATGCTCCAACGATCTGGCAGCGCGCAGCATGTTTCCAGGACAAATGTTCCTTTTCACTTTCCAGGCCAGTTAAAAATAAGTAGGAGAGCAGCTCCCCCGGCACTGGAGCCCGAGGAGGGTGCTGCCTGGAACAATGCGGCCTCGGGTTGCTGCCTCACCTTGCTTCAACTCCGGGGAGACGGGCCACATGACCCAGCTGAACTACACAGCGATCAGACGCATGCCGCCCGAAAGGCCACACTGACACACGAGGAGCTGCAGAAGCACATGTGCTGACCAAGACTGGAAGACTCACCAGTCTTCCATTCATCCAAACACATGGAATTCAGAGAGAATCATATCCTACTTCTCAAGATGACACATTATACCTTGTCATATCTATATTATTTTACAGTTGCTGCTTTCCACTGTTCCACCGTGTACTAGAAGCAAGAAAAATAACCCATGTATATCATGAAGCAAATAAACACATTGTAAAAGTAACGTGTACTTTTTAATCAGGTAACCTAAAGACTAACAGTGACTTTTTGCATGAAGCAGCCTGAAACTAGAGAGGGGGGGTGGTCAGAATGACTGGCCCGTCACCCCCCATACCCAATATAGAAGTACTGGGTGGATTAACTGGAAATGTGAAAGTTAATAAATTAGTTTTTCCCTGAATGCTGAGTCCTTGCTGTGATACAGGTCTGAAAGTATACTTACTCATTTACTGCACATCCCACCTGACAATTTTCAGAATCCTTCCCCACCAATTAGATGGTTACATATACCCCTTTGTGTATGTTTCAATGCCCATTTCTGAAAATGTCATGTATTTTATTTATATGTTTAAATATTTATATTTATTTCTCTTTTGCACATCAACATTTTCTGTGGCATAACACTAAGAACTGAAACAGTTTATTAACGCATTAATGCTATATTCAGAGCCCTGGAGGGAGCATGGGCATTTTTTTCTTTCTTTGTGCATGACATACATTTAACTCATTTACATTTAATGCACCAAAAAAGACTTACAGTAGCGGGAACAGCTACAATTTGTGCGTGTTCACTGGGATTTCAACCCACTAGCTTTGCATTGTTACTGCAATGCTGTTGAGCTACAGGAGTGCTGTTGAAGCCGTACTAAATCATGCTTTAGTTTAACATGCCCATGAAATAAACCTGTGAATCTTCACAAGTCTCACTATACGATTTGATTATGATTCACAGGGTAACGATTTGATTATAAAGCTTGATGCATCACAATGTATCTCATCCATTATTTATTGTACAAGTAGCCAGTTTTTTTGACATTTTAAAATTTCTTTTTATTTACCAGCTGTTCAAAAATCAGAATCAAGACTCTCACTTTACATTGAAAAAGCGGTTTTTTTTCCGAACAAGATTTCCATACCAGTATGTGAAAGCAAAACATTTTTGTAGCGCATTGTAAAAATGTTTTACTCTTAAAAAAAAACATTGTTTTAACTTACACTTCACTATAAGAAAATGCAGGACAATTCACTTTAACTTTACTGTATAATACAACTAAAAAGTTCTAAAATAATAGTAAAGTTTTCAAAACTGAATCAAAACAAAAATAAAATTCCCAGTTCAAACAAGGAAATAGGACCAGTGGGACTATATTTCCCAGAAATGCCAAGCAGCCCAAACACAACAGAACTGACAACTGCAATGAACTTGAGAGTCAGTATCAACCTGAGATGGTTTATGGTTTATGTACGGAGGCAGGCATAAGAGTTTAATTTGGGTGTTACTTAAGACAGCATCCTGTGTGCAAAAACATGAGCACCAGTGTGGTATTCCTAAAGGGCTCTAGTTTGTATATGATGGTATTTTGTGACTTTGTCCAAAGGCATGCAGAAGAAAATGAAAGACTTTATTGGCAATAAATGCAGCAATAGGTTGCATGATCTCCTTGGCCCTTTCGGATTTCAGGGCTAATGTTCATGCAGTCGCTTCCTGTATGGCTTGCTGATTGGCTGCTACATTTCTTGCAGTTGCTAACTAACTGTAACTCCGGGTGAAAATGAGTAATGTGATTTCTCATATTTGTTGCCTTGCCAAAGTGTTTAATCTTGACTCAAGAAGAATTACATAAAACATATGTTTTCATCCAGTTCGTTTTTCCCTTTAACTCCATAAAAACCAAAGTGTGCCCAGATATCTACTTTCAAGATATTGGGTGCGCTTTCAATCTCTGGATGCTGTCCCTCCACCATGTTTCCCATCTGAATTGCACAGCTGGAGCAAAAGTTTAATGTAGCTTCCAGAAGGCATTAAGCCTGCTCATGTTATTAGAAATCTAGGAATACCACCAGACCAATCACTGAACTTTTATCAGCGTATCAAGTCCCACACCAAAATTGCATTATACCATCTCCATAACACGGCTTGCCATTTCTCGCTTGTAATGATGCACAAACTTTGCTTCATGCTTTCATTATGTCCCGTATTGACTATTGTAATTCCCTGTTCATTGGCCTACCTGCAAATTCTTTACAAAAGCTTCAGTTTGTTCAGAAGTCTGCTGTGAGAGTCCTCACCCATAACCAGCTCTCTGCTCACATCACCCACATTCTCTTACCGTCATATTGGTTATCAGTTCTGTCCCATGTCAAATTCAAAATTGTATTACTTACCTTCTAAGCTCTACATGGCATTACACCCCTTTGCCTCAGTGAACTCTTGACCCATCACTCTCCCCCTCACTCTTTCCAGTCATTTATCTGTAATCTACAGCAATCCTTGTTCCTTGTGCCAGGCCTCTCACTATGGGTGGCAGGTCATTCAGTGCCATTGCCCCCAAACTCTGGAATTCTCTTCCTCAATCTCTCTCTGACTGTTTTTCATTCTCCATTAAAGCCTTCCTGTTTAATGAACATTGCTGTCCAGTGTAACCAGAGACTTTGGATTTACGAAAGGTGCTATATAAATGTAACTCTTAAGTTATTATTATTTATTATACTATTATTTCAGAAAAACTTTATGTAAATGTATTTAATTGTATATTTGAATGTACTTTATATGCATCTTTAAAATCAATTTCCGTAGTTGTACAGCTGCTTTTTCCTTCTTTTGCAGCCACGCTATGCTGCTGCTTCATTTTTGGGGACATTTGTCTGAAAATGAAACGTGGTGTAGATCTTCATCCATATAATATTTTTCTGAAGTAGTAATAAGATCCATCAAATACTTTTTGGCATCAGATTCAGTGTCAACTGTCATCTGCTTTTACCTTTCCCTTTGTTGCCACTATGTGGTGCTGCTTTAATTTTGGGGTGATCTGTCTCAAATTATAATCATTTTCAGTTATCACCCATAAAGTTTGAAAATGATCCGTCAAATAGCTTTTGAGTTATTGTCTTAAGCATTGCATCTGTGGCGTCAGCAGACTGGTCCCAAACCATATGTATTCCCCATCTGGGGAATACCATAATTCAAACTTTAATTCTAGCCCAAAGCCATGGATAAGTCATGGATGAATTATCAATTATTTGTGATGAGAGAGGGCTTAATATCTCGTCTTGGGTTAATTTGTCCCGATGGAAGTCGGTCACCTAACTGTTTCAAAGAATTTTGTCTTACAGTGGGCTGAATAAAAAATAAAAAAGTTGGCAAATGGCAGATCAGATGTGACATTATGTGACATTTAAAAGGATGCTCTTTGACAGTTTTACTAAGCAACAGCCTCGCTTAAAGTGGGACACAAATTACTTCTATTCAATAATAAAGAGGGGAGTTCCGCTCCATCTCGTAAACCCAACAGACAGCAAAATGACGGGTAAATGTTTGGAATGTGAAGGAAGTCCTCAGCTAAACCCTGAAAAGTCAGCTGTGAGGGTAATTACTTCACTGCAGCTCTGTTTGTCTTGCTTCAAGGTGCAAAATGAGCCCTGCTTGACAGCATCATTGCTGATGATCGTGGCACCAAAATGGAAGCAGCGAATACTGCCATGATTTAAATCCATAGTCTAAAAGGCATAGGCTCTTCCAGAGGATTGGGATATTCATTCCTTCTCTTAATTGGTCAAATGAAAATTACATTATCTGGACCATATTTGTACATGTTTCGGGTGAAAAATCAGTCACAAATTAACAGGCAACTGAGACACTACAGGGCTGTAGCCATCACTTTTGTCCTATAATAACTAAATCTTGAGCTTACCCTACAGTGCAGAGTTTATATGGAATGTGTAATTAACTTGATAAAAAGTTGGATTAGATCTGGCAGACAGACTGGAAGAGAAAATGACATACTGCTTAGTCTGGCTGGAGCAATAAAGCATAACGTCGGGCCTAACAATCCCCCGGACTGTTAACCTGCAACCAGGCCAAAGAGACGTAATGGTGATGGATCCGTGAAGGCAGTGGATCAGACTCAAGGACAAAGGACATCACTTCAGGTGGAATCAGTACATATGGCACAATCGAGGCATGCCAGCGCAAGAAATACCCCATTCAGATCAACTGGGTTCTTCAAAAGGTAACCATCTAACCACTGATGGTCCAGAAGGAGAGAGGAGACCTGCGCCTTTGCCATTAAGGAGAAGCACCTGCGAGAGTCTGTCTCCTGCTGTGTATCAGTCAGCACAAATAATAGGATTATGTTCCCAAACATGGCCATTTATCATTTTGCCAAGGAGGGCCGCAAATGAGAACTAAACCCCGACTCCTAAAAAGCCCATGCTGTTAGGGGGTGGAGCCAAATCTCCAACTTGGGTAAATCCTGTGGCGTAACACTATCTGCTTTGGGGGTGAAAAACAGCCAAGCCCCGTCTGTCTCACATTAGCAAATCCTCAAGAAATAGCTATTTTCCCATCGGGTGGTACAGTAATGATGCAGCTGGCATTCAGAAAGCACTCAGCTCTTAGCTCTGATACAATCAGCCTGCCGCCACGTCTCTTCCTGTCAGGCCTCTTCTGCTTTCCTACATTCTAATGGTCAATAAGATTTAAGGCTGAGTCATATAGGGCAACGAGAGGTGACCTGGAACATTATGCTAATGCATAGGAAAGGGTCAGATGGCACAATATATAAAATGGAAGATAGGGTTCAGAGCAGACAAACGTTTAACTTTCTGATTGGCCTGATTAACGTACTGTAGTGATGGCAGACATACAAGTGCCCTTCATCACTCACCTTCGTGTGGAGTTTGGCGATCTGCTTCTCGTCTATATTTGGTTGCTTGTAAACTCTACTCTTGTAGCGAAACTGTAAAATGAATAAAATGAAGCAAATATTATTGTCATTGTCATTTAACCAAAATTGATTTGCTTTCACGTTGATAATGGTTCCCAAATACATGTGCCCTAAATGACAGTTCTGAAGCAATGTGAAATACACGGCACATTTGGACCAAAATTTTGGCTAAAACTGTAGATATTAAACATCAGCAGGTAAAAAACAGATGATTAGCCGTGCTTCTTGTACATTGCAGAGTAGCTGCATGGAAATAGGAATTCCAGAGGAGACATAACCTCTAATGAAGGCACCCCTTTGCTGATTGGCTGGGGGTAATCCCTGAAGAGGCGCTCTTCGTCCAGAAACTTGCCGTCCCGCCCATTGCTTGCAGGCTGAAAGAGGCCGTAGTTCAGGACATCCTTCAGGCTTTGGTTGAGTGTGCACAGGATCCGTTGCTTGGCAACCCACACAGTGGCATCGGGGTTAAACCTCATGCATTTCTGCTCAAAACAAAGAGAAGACTAATCGTCACACTTTTTAGCAGAGGAGAATGTGCAAAAAACATAACCAATGCTCCATAATCAATGTCTCTTGCAAAAGGCTTTCTTTACAAATGCATAGATAGTGGCTTATTTATTTATAACAAGAAGTATTTGTTGATAAAATAACACTGGGAGACCAGGTATATTTTCAGTAACACAATATCATTCTGCTACAATGCCGGTTACAGGTTGAAACATACACACCAGTATTGCTAGTTGCACCAATTAATAGCAGAGTATGGTAACAGTCCTGCTGACAGCACATATAACCATCTGATAAGGCAAACACTAGCAGTAAAGCCTAAGAAGATAAGAAAGAACTTTATTGATCTTCCAGGATATGGGGGGTGGTTTCATTACAAAAATAAATCCAGCACAACAGTGCCCAAAAAAGAAATAAAAAACACCCCAAAAGTATATAGAGCAGTGCAGGTAGTACATGAGGCAGAAACGTGCAATCTGCAGCTTGTCAGAAAAATGAAAGCATGTTATTTTACAGAGAACATTTGTCTGCTAATTATACAGTAAAGCAATTGCAATAAATTTCGGAAACAGCTGAATATATCTAACTGCTTACAACAAATTAGCCTCTAACATCTAACACTTTCCTCCATTATTCAGTCATTCTAGGATAAAACAAGTAATTCTGTTTCCACTACGACAAACATGGCTGCCCAAACTAAAAGCATTTCCTCATGAAGGGGATAAAGGGCACCGTGTGTCTCAGCCATTAAGCGGCAGGCTAATTCCAATGGTGTGTACTTCCATCTGAGGGTCTTCTCTACACAGAACTAAACTACCTAAACACATTACTATTAGCAGACAGTACAGAAAGCCACACTGGCAGTGTAAAATAAGCCATTAATGCTGTTTGGATTACATGTATGCAGGACTGAAGATACAAAGGCAGGCACAAAAGGGCTGAGTGACTGCATCCTGCACATCCACTGATACAGGTACTTTCCCAGAAATGAAAAGCACAAAAATGTTATTCAAAGACACTGTGAAGAGCATTGATGTATTCTGTTCTAGCATCAGTGGCACTCCCATAGTGTGGTGGCGACAGGAATCCTCCAAGCTTTCTCATCCTTTTACTTAATAGAAGACTTGTGAATTTTGCACTACAATGATTTCCCTCTCCTGCGAGAAAACAGATTCATACAATCGCACCTGCGATCCGGAATTCAAACAGATGGTAAAATAGTCACTTTCCCAGCCCAGGGCTTCTCCTTCTGCAGCGTAATGCTTGTTTGAAGTTAAGTCCCGCAAGCTGTTGTCAGTTTAATTTCACCTCAAGCCTCCAACCTCTTCAATTCACCTTTTACGTATTTCTGGACTGATGTCCTAAGTTTAAAACAAGGCTCACCCAGATGAACCCACACATAAAATGAAAAATCTTATTAAACAGGACGTGCAAATTACAAAGCAATGGGATTCAACTGATCATTCAAATCTGAATGTAGATTTTCATATGTGGGTGTCAGTATTAATCCGGCCAAGTGTCAATCTTCCCAGACAAAAGCACACACAGTGTCCTGAGCCTGAGGAAGGGGAACATGTTGGGGAGGGAGGCAGGCAGGTGGTGAGAGGAATCTTGCATTTGCCATGAAACCTCTGCCTGGAGATGACAGACAGGCCGGCTGCGTGGCTCTGGGCTGGCGACAACGAGCCTGTCGGCCTCCTGTCAATCAGGCCGAGTGTTAGGCCGCAATCCAGTGGCAGATAATTGAGTGGCGGCAGCAGCAGACGTGTGAATTGTGTTCAGATCCTGCCAGGCCAGAGTATGGGCAGCTGAACAGGGATGCAACAAGGCAGCAACTGAGTACCTCTGAAGCAGAAGCAGAGCGGCACCTGCGTCCTCTGGTGGACTGGCTTGGGCATGACGTGGACAGAGGGACGGGTGGGACACAATGCTGTAAAGGTGGCCGTGATGTTCCAAAAGGTCCCAGAACCCTGCTCTTTCTATGTCATTCCACTAATGGGAAATATCCCTTTGAAAGCATATTGGTGATACAGGGCCCCAGCTACCAAGCTGGGTGGGCTACCCTAGTTACGAAATACTGCAGGTTGTACTGGGCTGGCCTGCAGAATGATCAGAACTCAGAACTTTGGCTCCCAAACTATAGCCTATTTGAAAGGAACAAAATGATTCCCAGACTTTGTGCTGTAATGACACGTTTTCTTGCAGAAACATAGACGATATAGAGGCAATCAGTGAAATGGGTTCTCACCCATAAAACTAAATGTAAGACTCATAATCAATTCCTTTTGTACAACAATTGAAAGGCAAAAAGTAACAGACCAGTAATTCGACTTAAAATGACTTCCATCCACTTCTCTTTCATAATGTTTGATACCCGAATGATGGGAGATAAACTAGCTCCTCTACTAATACTCATAATATATAGAAATGTATCTATAATTTCTGTTCTTCAGAAACCTTATCATGTGTCAAACAAAATGAAGAATGCATGTTTTACAATCATGGCTTTAAAATGCCTTGCAGGTATAGAGTAAACTGGAGCAGACAGAATGCCACACTCATGGGAACAGAGACTGTCGCAGTCTTTTATGCATGTGTACTAGATTGCCCAAAGACAAAGGTGCTTCGCTTGAGCCACACATTAAGAACGGGCAGGAAGGCGGCGGCAAGGCTCTGTGGGCCCATGTGATCACTCACGGTCTGCTGCAGGTCAGGGATGACCACCCGGATGACCAGCGTATTGTTCTGGGTGTCCTCCATCTTGCTGGTTGGCCGCTCTGATGTGGCCTTTATGGTCTCATAGATGGTTTCCTCTTTGGAGCTGTCAGACTCGGATTCCATGGAGTAGTCGGAGAAACTCTGGGCCATCTCATCCTCACTGGATGTTGGGCTCCGGGGCATATTCAGCAGTGCGGCCAAATTCAGCTGTAGGAATAAAACAGGGGTGACACAAGTAAAAAGAGAAAGGAAAGTTATTTATAATGTTATATAGTAGCAAGTCTTAAAAACGCAGTTTATGCAAATATGAATTTAAAAGGTAGGGCTATTTTCAGCTGCAAAATGTCCCTTAGCTTCCCGTTTAATGGATATTCTGCTACCCTTCTAGGTTTCACCCAGACAAAAATAATCACATATACTGCAATACAGCATTATGAACAAGAGGGAGATATTGAATATAACGTGGTTTATACTATGTCCTACTTAACTCCAATTTGAATTCTAACTTAATAATTTAATTTTGCTGAAAAGCGTAACACATTTATAAAGCAATATATCAGAAAAGTGAGGCATGTGCAAGGACATTTTTTAAAATGATTTTATATTGTCATCACACAAAATTTTTGTGGTTAATTCAAAATATAATTTTACTTGAAAAATACTTCAATACTTGAAAGAGTTAAGCATTTGCTGTACCCATACAGAACAATATCAATCAGCAATGCAATCTGTTCAGAGAATAGCAGTGAGTTTTAACATCTGAATTTCAGAAAGAAGTTTACCAAAGGAAAAAAACTGCTGAGTCCTTGAAATCGTTATTCCCATTAGGAGAAAAAAGGCACTGAAAGTACAGTACAGACACATTTTCAGTTGTGTTATAAACAGAAATGCTCACACGTCATTTTTTGTAAGTCCAAGTCAAGTTGCAAGTCTTTGGTCACAAGTCCAAGTCAAGTCTCAAGTCTTCCACGGTTGCAGTGAGTGTTCAATCATGGACTGCATGCCATCTGGTCGGATTAGAACACTGCATTAATATATCTAAAGAATTTAAAGCATGTACTGCACTACTTTATCTGTTAGCATACAGTATTATTGATTAGTGGTACAGTATATGATCACTTTAAACAGGTTATCGCAAGGCAATATGAAAAAAAAAACACACAATGAAAGCTTTCCTTTAAAATGAATAACTGTTTTTTTTATTTTTTCACCGTTTCAAAATATTTAGTGACTCTAATCTAGTTAACCTCCCTTAGTTACAAAGAAAGCTAATGTTAGATAGCTCATTCTGTTAAGTTTCCTTTTACATTACCAAGTGACTGACTATCTGCATTTTAAAGTGCCTGATGAAATCTGATGTGGTCGATCCAGCATCCTTTACTTCAGGAATCATCAGTTCCGGTCCTGGAGTGCCAGAACCCAACGCAGTTTGCAGATTTCCCTGCTCAAACACATCTTAATCAGCCAGGGGCGTCAGAAGCATTTTGAATGTGGGGGGGACACACTGGCATAAAACTAATATTTTATGTTAAATGTGGGGGGTCCAAACAAATAATTATGACATGTGAGGGGGACACGTCCCTCTCAGATTTAATGGCAGCGACACCCATGATCAGCTAATTAACAGGTTTAGGTGAGTTTGACAGATTTCACTGCATTGTAAGCTTAAGCCTAACTGCTTTGAATGCTCTGCAATATTGCCATCTAAAGAAATGCTAGTCTTGGATAATTCTAAATTAAATTTCATTAGAGATGATCCCCATTAACAAACCAGAACAATAGTTTTCAAAAATTCAAAACTGATATTTAAAAGAATAAATGAAAGGGGACAGGGGACATCCTGCTAACTGTCAAGCTTAGCATAGACCGCCAACCTCAACCACACCAGTCTCTTAAGTGCTATGACGACCAGGCTCTTTTACCACCAAAGGAGATGGCATTACTCAAAAGCATCTAACCTGGTGTTAGCATTTTGGAAGTTATCTAGCCACAGTAACACCCGTTACAACAGGTAGGTAGCCTAACTGCACAATCAGTCTTTTTGTAGAGGTCTCAGATGCCCGTGGTGTCATTACTGGTACCAATATCATTTCCAAGATTTGCACGAAAAAGATGAACTAACCTGGAAATGTAACGCATCCAAACAAAAAGCGGGCAATGGCATTACACTGGCTTTTTTTCTCACTGTTGTTATTTGTTCTGAAGACAGTCTGGGCTAGAGAACAGATATCGTTTTGAGAAAAGCTGTTAACTGCAATACTTTTCAACCTATTCAGGCCAAAATGGCTGTATATGGCAAAGAAGTATGTTTGGACAACCAAAAGCCTGGATGAGGGTTTGGATTTCAAGGGAGCGCTAACACTGGAGCAAGGCCTGCTGAACCTGCACCTTAAATAAACGACCTGATTAGAACGAATATCTGGAGGATAGGCCAAAATACCATGCGCGGGGGATGGAACACGCTTAGCTATCGCAATAATATTACTATTACTTTATTTGTCTAAAGGCCCCTTTCAGAACACATGGGTTCCTTTAACCACATTCAGAATGCATGGCTACGCTTGCTGCTTTTTTGGTGTAATTCACAGAGAAATAACAAGAAAGGTCATATGAAGCCATTTAGTTGAGACATTAACTCCCATAAAGTGGTAAGCTGATATACATAATAAGGCAAATTTATTCTTGTGCAGGTAAAGGTGTGCAAAGTAAAGCGTCTTTACACAATCAGTATAACTGAAATTGTCAAAATCTGTCCCCCACTTTAATCACTAAGAGTAATAAGCATAATAATACAGCTGACGAAATAGATTACACTATTAAAATTTTCTTTTCCAATCTGGGCAATTGTTAACGAGATAAGACACTTCACAAATTCCAATTCACAAATTAAAAGCTCCACATATAATTACAGCAAAACAAACATTATATGGTGATAATTTCAAAGGGAAAATTACGTTTTGCTTAAAGTGGACATTCATGATGCAGTAAAATGATGGAAATGGTCCTGTTGTAATTGACACAATGCATGTGAAGTACATTTTCATTGCAAAGGGCTATATTGTACTGAATAAATTAGATTCTGCATATGAAAAGTTCTGAGCCGGTGACAATGGTGAATAGGTGTCCTTTAATAAATGGGCAATGGCCTGACGTGGCTTTGCTATTCATAGTGTGCGAGTCCTTTGGAAAGCCTGAAGAACTGGACAGAATAAAGAACATTCCTGAAGAAGGCCATCTATATGGTCACCAGGACTTGACATCACCCAGTAATAATAAAGCATACATATTAGGGGTATAAATTGTTGCAGCCAAAGGGGAGTTTAAATATTGGCTGGTAATATCAGCCAAGACTGACACTTTGGAGCAATGCTAATATGTTAACCAATATGTCGTGTATCTCGAAGACTAATATGAGTTTTTACTTAGCTAACTAGCTACCTCTTGGTTGTTGCTACTGTAACTTGCAAAAAGAACATTTTTGTGCCATAAAACAGGCATTTTCCAAAAGCTGTGGTAGTGCAAAGATTATCACTATAACTCATCAATCATCAGGTTGTGCGTCCTTTATGAATATTAATGAGCCTTCCTCTGCCGTCCCACAATTCAGAATATTGTGTGCCAAAACTGCTAATTTGCACGTCTGCTTACAGCATGCGAACACTAGAGTGCACAACCCAGAAGTAGGAGTATCTTTATTTTACTGCCCTAAAATGTTTTCAGATCAATGCATTGAATTGTCACCTTAATAATCAATTTATCATGATGCATAAATGCATTTTTACACACCTATTACATATATACAGTACCAGTCAAAAATTTGGACATGCCAAGCTGCCTAAAAAAGAAAGTGATATCACTTTCACTATCACTTTTCTTTGTAGGCAGCTTGGCATGTCCAAACTTTTGACTGATATTGTCATATCACATGACTTGGACACCTGACCTAAACACAGTAGAAATGGTTTTAGCGGGTTTTAGCGCTTTGACCAGAGAGTGAAGTAAAAATGGGCAATTAGTGCTCAGCATTTGTGGAACCTTCTTCAGGACAGCTGGAAGAACATCCCAAGGGGCCACCTCATGAAACTGGTATACAGGAGAAAGTAGAGTCAGCCAGTCCTTGGTGCCAATGGGGTTAAGGGCCTTGCTCAAGGGCCAAATGGTGGGATCACTTCTGAGTCCCAACCCACAGAGCTGCCCCCTAAACAGTTTTTTTAAATACTTTTTTGATCAATGTAATGCAATTCTGTATGTATCAATTTATAGTTTTTATGTCTTTATAATTATTCTAAAATGTAGAGAATATTACAGATAAACCTTCCTATGGGAAGGTGAGTTCAAAGTTTGACTGCTACTATAGTTAGAGTAAAAGGTGCATCTGTCCCTCAGTGATGAGGAAGTGTATATACTGTGTGTATATATATATATATGTGTATGTCATGCACTTAGTGTTTTAGAAGATTAAGCCTTATTCAGCTGCAGAAACAAGGGCAGAAGGACAGAAAAGTAATACAGCTAGCAGTGAAAACAGTATTTGATGACAATAACACACCAAAAGGTCAATATCCTTCTTCCTAGGAAACACCTGTCCAAATGACTTATTCATCCTTCCACTGTAATAACACGCATGCTTTTTTGGTGGGGGATCAAGGCTCAATCACCACACCATTATTGTTCAATATAAAATATGGCAAAACTATTTCCAGTTGGGCATGGTTCTTATTTTCTTTGCAATATGTTTCTGTGCATTTCTCAGCCTGACCATCATCACATGGACTTTAGGACAGGGGTCAAATTAAAATGTCACTACTGCCCCCTACCCCAAAATCACTGTCTGGCAGGTGGGTGGCTCTCAGCTCTGGTTGTAATACTTCCTACTGTCCTTTGATCTGTGCATTTAATCAAATTAAAAAATTAGCTAAACTCTCAGGTTGGAGCTTCTGACCCAAGACTCTGACAGAGGCCCAGAAAAGTCGTTCTACATGCCTTCCCATGGGTCCTTCCACGTCACTGGGTCCTCCAGATTACCATTTACATATTTAGCAGATGCTTTTATCCAAAGTGATGTACAGGCAAGGAAAATAGCACATTGCAAACTTTCATGCTGTTGAGCAGTCAGCTAGGCAATAGTGCAACTATGCTGACCTTGCACTGAATGCGCAGGCACAAGTGCAAGCAGTTTTGGAGCAGAAGCGACCAAACAGCTACGCAACTATTGAAGTAGGAGCTTAATAAAACTACACAAGAGCCAGTGAAGAGCCAGGAAAGGAGGTGACGTTCCGGCTCTGAGACACAAGGGGGTTTATTACAGAAACTAAATACACTGGGTAAAAGTACAAACAAAAGGACCACGAGGGGTTAGAACGAAACAGGGGTGAAACGCTACTAACAGAACCATAAACGAACTACAAAGGGAAACCAGCAAGACAGGGAACAGGCAGCATAAAAACCATAGCACACATGAACATTCTGACACAATGACCCACTCAGGAAATAATCTCAGGCAGGAAATACACACAGAAAACCAGGGAAAACAAAGGACAGGTGTAACTCATAATCAATTAACAAATCAAGGGAGGTGCAGGAACAATGAGAAACAGGTGGAACTGATAACTAATAGGCACAGAAATTAGGGAGCTTTACAAATACCAAAACCTAGGTAACATTAACTGGGAATATAAAACAAGGCTAATCAATTACAAAATCAAAAGGTACAAAACAAAACTATAACAGAATAGAAGGAGGGTGAACCAAGGGCAGGAATTAAAGACACAAATAAACAGAAGAACAGATAATTGACATATACAAATAACAGGTTAACTGGCTGGTTTTGAACCGACGCCTTGAGGGAATCAGTATCAAAGCCACACACTGAACCCAATGAGCTGAGTGACAGTCCATTGAGCAATGAAAACACACAAGGATTATCAAAAAAGGAATGACAAGACAGGCTAGCCAGCGATTCTAGCTGGCCGAACGGGGAAGAGACATGAAGGGCAGGATCAGATGGGTGCTGACCCTTACAGAAATCAGGTTAGTAAAGAAACTCATGGAACAGATGGGTCTTAAGGTGTTTCTTCTGATGACTGGACATGATTTGGCAGCTTATTCCACCATGGAAGAACCACACAAGAGAACAGTTTGGAGTGACACTTCTTACGTGGTGAAGGGAGCTCCAGGATGGCATTGGTGCTGACTGAAGTGGGTGAGGTGTGACATCAGAATTCAGGGAACTTAGTGCTAGTCCATTAATGGACCTGTAAGCCAGCACTAAGGACTTGAACTTGATGTTCGCCCCAATAGGGAGCCAGTGAAGAGACATGAGAATGCTTGGGCTGACTGAGTATCAAACGTGCTACAGCATTTTGAATGCAGTGGTTTGATAACATGAGCTGGTAGATCAGCTAGTACAGGAAGGAGTAACAAATTGACAGTACCAAATCAGAGCCAAATGTCACATGGGCACTTTTATTAACAAACAGCTGTACATGTGCATGAAAAAATGGCTCAGAAATAAAGTATGAACATATATTATTTTACCAACCAGCTCCTCTTCGCTAGCTTGCCTCGTGTCTGTGTGTGTCTCCATGCTGTCGCTGCATGCAGGACTTGTGAGTGAGGGTGCAGTTGTGTGAGAGACAGACAGGGAGAGGAGAAATGGGCAAACTGGGGGCTCAGGATTGCAACAGTTATGTTGGGAGGTAACAAGTGCCTGGACTAGAAGCTAAGTTGCAAATTGAGATAGAAAATGCCTGATCTTTCTGATGTTATACAGGGTAAATCTGCAAGATCAGGAGACTGCTGAGCAAAGCACAGCTGGTCATCTAACTTTGCCACACGTTTCTAGCAGGGCTTGATGGAGACAATCTGGATGATCCAAACTGAACAATGATGTCATGGTGGATGGTAGTGCTGGCAGGAAAGACAAGAAACTCTTAGGTTAAGCTGGAGGTGATGTTCCCTCATCCACGCTGCGATAGCCAGCATGACATGCAGACATCTGGAGAGAGAAGGTCAAGTACATCTGGATGTCAGATGGCCACTTCTTCTCATTTCTTCATATATTCAAAGACAAAGGCTCTAGAATCAAGGTTTCTGACGGACAGTCAACTGTGAAAGTCCAACTGTTGGCAGAACCAATATGAAAAGTATCAAAGGACCTTTCCAATGCATGTCACCCCCAGTATTTGTTATGGCTAGCAGCTGTCCACACCTCAACGCATCAAACTGTGTTGCTTGACATAACCATAATCTGCACTGGATATATACGGCCATGGAAGTTAATATGCTGCCTAGATCACTGATTACACTGCTGCCAATACAGCTTTGATGAGGGGCGGGGCTACATTAGTTCTGCAGTATGTGCACTCAAGTACGAAACATCTGGAGTGGTGTTTGACCCTTTTGCACACAGTTCTGGAGCACTGGTACAATTTCAGCTGGACCTGCTGAGTGCTGACTGTATGAAATAAATAGCAAGCAATTCCTGGGGGATTGCTGGCTTTGGCGAAGATAATAGATGAGTTTCTCTTATTATGCCAGCCAGAAGGGAAACTAAGCCACAATAACCCCTTTCCCATAATAATCCATCCATAATCCACCTGTCCCTGATGTAGGTGGTACTACAGACCAGGCATGTGAAGAGGGGAATAGTTACCGCGGCCCAAGCCAATGCCCCTTTGCACTCCTAGGCTAAGTTGCTGCTCTTGAACTATTAAATGATTCAATAACAACATGGACGTGAACATGGAGTGTGCAGTGATACTGACACTTGTTGAAATCTGGCCCTTACCATACATCATCGAAAATGTCTGCTTTAATACTAGAACCACAATTTTCAACACCAATGAACTTCAAACTCCTTTAACTGCCAAGCAAAACGTACTTTGGTATGTGCAGCCAGTTAGTTTGCGCTAATGTGCCGTAGTGTTAGTAACATATGTTAAAGTGAGTCTTTTATTTTGTAACTGATGTGGGTTTAAGATTAATTTCACAAGATTAATCTATCAAAACCAATAATATAATCAAAGAGCACGAAAATATGACACAAACGCAACCGTGTTATGGGTTTTACAGCTTTTTTGATACCTGACTCCCCCATTGTTTTCTTGATGGGTGAGCGCTACGCTAATACGATGGCCCATTAGTGGAAACAAAAGGTGCGGTACGCCAAAGTATGTCGCTGCTAGTGGTTAAAGGAGATTGAAAAAATGCTGGCAGTTCTAGCGCTAGTCAGAGATCTTCTGTTCACTAAACTGACATTTTTCTTTTTTTGTTTACTGCAGTTGGGTTGATGTCCCCAAAATGCTAAATTATATATTGTGATGTAGCCTTTTGGAATTATTTTCATGCAGTCATGTGAAAAAGAAAGTACACCCCCTTTCACTGGTATGGTTTTATGTATCAGGACATAATTTTTTTTAAAAATCATCTGATCCTTAGCCGGCCTTAAATGTAAGTAAATACAACCTCAGATGAACAATGACACATGACAAATTATTAGGTGTCATTATTTAGGCCTTTTGAGAAAAACTAAGCCAAAATGCGCAATGTGTGAAACATGAAGTACACCCTTACTGCTTCCATAGGAATTAAGAGGGTAAGTAGCAGCCAGGTGCTGTTAAATGTAAATGCACTTGATTAATTGATCATCAGCAAGTGTGACCAACTGTATGGAAGCAGATGTTTTGGCAGTTTGCTAGTCTGGAGCGGTCAGATGTGTGTTAATACAATGTCAAGGAGGAATGTTCTTAGAGAAGCAATTGTTGCTGCCCATGAGTCTATGAAGGGTTATAAGGCCTTTTCCAAACAATCTGAAGTCCATCATTCTACAATGAGAAAGATTATCCACAAGTGGAAAACATTCAAGACAGTTGCCAATCTTCCCAGGAGTGGACATTCCAGCAAATTCATCCCAAGGTCAGAGAAATGGCAAAAAAACCCAAGACCTACATCCCAGACTCTATAGGCCCCAGTTAGCATTTTGAATGTTAAAGTTCATAACAGTACAATTATAAAAAGATTGAACAAGTATGGCTTGTTTGGAAGGGTTGACAGGAGAAAGCCTTCTCTCTCTAAAAGAACATGGTAGCACGACCATGAACTCCTTTGTATACCAAAGTATTGTAGAATCAAATATGAGGCCATCTGCCCAATAGCTAAAGCTTTGCTGAAATTGGGTCAGGTAACAGGACAATGATCCCAAGCATACCATTAAATCTACAAACAGAATGGCTGAAAAAGAAAATCAAGGTGTTTCAGTGGTCCAGAGTCCAGAGCTCAACCTGACTGAAATGCTGTGGTGGGATTTTAGAGCTGTGCATAAATGGAAGTCCACAAACCTCAATGGAGGACTTTGTCTCTTCTTTTACACCTAAAGTTAGAACCTGATAAGGACCAAATTATTATTATTATTTTATGTATTTTATTATTATTATTTATTATGTCCTGATAAGACCATAGTACTTTCTTTTTCACATGACTGTGTTTATGATTCGTACAGCAAAGTGTAATTTCATTAATTCTGTGAGTTTATCAATGTATTTTGTAGCTGCAATAGGTAAGCTACCAATGAGTAAATTAAGTCTAAAACTTTGTTTTGGTAAATTGGTAGTTTTATGATGTAACACACTCCCCTGCTGTAAATAGATCTGTGTGGACAAGAGATGCTCTCTCATATCATATCAGTTTTTAATGCAAACAGGCATAATCCTGGATGACAAAAGTTTTTCTATGTTAAAAGTAGATATGTAAATATTAATTTAATGATTAATAAGTAAATAGTGATAATTTCACAAAATTATCTGGAGCAAATCCCTGGGTGAGCAGAGTGATCCCACTATTTGGCCCTTGAGCAAAGCTCTTAACCCCAATTACTCCAAGGACTGGCTGACTCTACTTTCTCCTCTATGCCAGTTTCATGAGGTGGCTTCTTGGGATGTTCTTCCAGCTGTCCTGAAGGAGGTTCCACATATGCTGAGCACTAATTGGCCATTTTTCCTTCACTCTCCACTCAAATGCCTTCAGAACCATTTCTACCGTGTTTAGGTCAGGTTGGCCACCTCATATACTGTATATAGTGCATTATAGATGAGAGCTTCATCTCATGGAGCAGGTCCAGATCTTCACCCACACAATGGGCCTGCAGAATGCTGCCACTAAGCAGCACTGCTTCAAATTTTGGGGTGATCTGTCTCAAAATGTAATCACTTTCATTTCAGTACCAATACAATGCTTCTGCAAAGTTTGAAAAAGAAGTGCCAAATTTTTTTTGACTACAAAATGTTACAGATTGTGACATGACAGGTACCCCACTGTTAATCTGTTTGGTTGGAAAGTCAAAACATTGTGTCAAAACTGCATCCTTTTTTGATATCACTGTGCCAAGTTGCTATTTAGTTTTGCGGCAACCTGTCTCTAAATTTAAGCAGTTCCAGTTCCTTATCCATGCAAAGTTTGAAAAAGATCCATAAAATGGATCAAAAAAGCAAAGTAGAAATTAATTTCTGCAGGGGCCCAATTTACCAAAACAAGCACAGGGGACCAAATCCTGCTTGACTGCTCCTCTTGACTTTTCACTCCATTACAAACCAATAAAGGTGAATAGAGCAAGATGGCTGACAGGCTGCACATTACACATGCCACTTTAAGTGAGGCTGAGAAAAGCACAAAATTGCACTGCATAGGGGGTTGACATGGCAACCAAGAAATATTTCAACATTGTGAAAACAGTCAAAAACAACACATAATAATGATAGACATTGGTTACACATACAACTATTTTTTAAACCAAAAAGACTAAACTTACTGAGACTTAATGATTAAATGCATTGTATGAGCTGTAAACAATTGCATATTAATGTATAACAGCCTTAAATGTAGCTATTTAGCAGACACTTTTGACCAAAGCGATGTACAAGTAAGCTAAGCTTGGGGTTGGGGGGGGGTCAGCCAGTGTCCTCGGAGCAACTGGGTTTAGGGGCTTTTCTCAGGGGCCCATTGATGACACAATTACTCTGCTGATCATACTATTTGAACCCACATGCCTGCAGACATAGGCAGGGGTCCCTGTCTCATTTCCCACCCCCTGACCCCAGATAATGCAAACAGTGACAGTTTTTTAAAGATGTTTTTAAATAAGAGTGATGGATCTGTAGTCTGAAACTGACTAGTACCAGCCAAATCCAAACAACAAATTGCTGCACTTCTGAGCACACAAGCATCCTGGTGCTGCAATTCAATAGCTAGGCATCAATGATAGCAGGGCACACGGTGTGTCGTATATGAATCTGAAAACTACAGTAGATAGGACAGGTGCTACACTGAAACCCCTAAAGTCAATACAGTGCCCCTGCCATTCCTTCCTTTTAACTTTATTTTGCATTTCATCTTAGTAGGCTAATATTACATTTGAAACAGAAAGTCAAACAGATAAATATCCTGTCTTCCAAATGTCATTCTAAAGCACATAGCTATCTCTGCGTGTGTTCCTATGAACTGCACCCTGCCATGCAGTGTGAGGAAGCAAGCTAATTGACTTAGATAAGAATATGTTACACTTTCATGTCCCAGTGCAAGAATAAATGAAATGCTGAAATGAAATTAGGCTGGTAATCACAAAACATCCTTTTATGGAAATGTGAACGCAAATACATTTCATTGGACATTTCCCTGTCTTGGGGATTGGACTGTACTGCATTGTGGATCTCCATCAGACTGTGCGTGTGTCATGGTCTCATTAAGTGTGTAATCAGGAATTGTCATCCTGTCTATACCTGGACAGAAGTGTCCATGACAAGACTTATATGTATCTGTGACAAAACGTTTTTAAAAACCATGTCCGTGATAAATATCTCATTTTGTCAAAATGTCTGTCAGACTTCACTACGGTGTTAATCTCTGCTTGTGATGTAATTCTTAGTAAGTGCACAGCCTGCTGAGGCATGAGGCTGTACAGTGTAATTAGCACATTTTGAATGATGTATGAATATTTGAATGCACATTTTTAACAAAAATAATTTAGTTTGGCCAATGTTTGTAAAAATTGTTTCAAATTTCCAAGTAACTGGCAATCATCAGCAGATATGTTGTCCACGGCTCACAGCTAGCTATGGAATAACATGTATCCAACAACATCGTAATTCAATGTAAGCTCACAAACTCAACTGATGTGTTCAACATGTATAGGCAAACAATCCCACAACACCCATCACTGAGTGGGCAGCTAGAGCATTCAGAAAGCTGCCTGATAAAAGTCTCCTAAGGGCCTTTCAAAGCCACTTCACAGCCCCCCAGCAGTTCCAGAACTCAACCACTGAGGTAAATTGGGTCAGCACCTGGGTCAGTGAGTATCTAGCAGGCTCCAGGAAAACTACTCCTTGAGTCGCCGGTGCAGGTGACAGAATTACACTCCTCATTATCGAACTGCGGTATATGGGAAAGGAGCAGCTGTCTCTCATCCTGAAAATAACACTAAGATTACAGCCATTAGCTCAGTAATAGATTGCCGTCTTCCTGACACCAGCTGGCATGGGCTGGGGGGGGAGGGGGCACAGGGACGTTGTTGACACCTTTCAGGGGAGATAGCACTTGAAGATGCATCCTATTTTGTGAACCGCGGTGATTACTCAAGGGAACACAGTAAGTGAACCCTGGTCCCAGGCACTTGGGCGTCTTAGGCAGCTGGCTAAACAGTTTCCCTTTTGTGACTTTCAATTCAGCAAAGTACCGGTGAGTACTAACGTAGCAGAACTCATTAAGTGTATGACACTCCTGTGCAATGGTTACATCATCCCCTGGAGTCGAGGGCAGAATTTGATTAGTTGGCTGGTAATCCTTCTGCTGAATGTGTCCATTCCCCACCTGTTGGACTGAACTATCGTTTAGAAACTATAATTTTAGTCTGAATGCATTGTTTTCATTCTTAATTGATTACAAGAAGGGGAAGAACTCAGGAGCAGTCAACACAAGGAAAAAAACTCACCAAGTCAATCATAACTCAAGGAAAATCCTGTATGGAAAAAAAGTAACATATGGGTCTGAAAGGAAGGTTCTATATACTGAATAACAATTTTTTAACGAAATATTGCAAAACACAAGAGCTTATGTTTAAAGTGACTTATTGCCACAGATTGAGAAACATTGATATCACATGGCCACCTCAAGCCTGCCGCTTTCAGCTTTGCATGACTGACCACCATACTGTCTGCTTCTATACCCAGTACCACAATCACAAAATAGAATATCAGGCAAAAAATAGGCTAAAAGAACCCAGGGGCTGCTTTGCCAAAAGGCTGTCATCTGACAATCACTAGATATGGTAATGTTCACTGCAACATCCAGCTGAGTCACTGCAAACTGATCCATGCGATTCTTGCTCAAAATGCCATGTTTGACATTTTACAAGGGAAAAAAGTGAAAACAAAAAAATTCTTTCAAAACAAACAGATTAACACTGAGCTACCTGTCATGTCACGATCTGTAACATTTTGTGCTCGGGGAGCTGAAGGAAAAGCATCAGATGAAGTCCAGCTCACACAACATGGGTTTTCAAACATACATCACCCCACTCCCCCTCCTCCACACACACAGCTTTTTTCTTATTATTTCATATAGTGCTTATGTGGTCAGTAAAAAAAAATAATGATAAATAAGAGAATTTGGATTATTGCAACAATGACCTTTACAAGAAATTCAAGATTCTTTCAGTTCAGAGACAAATGACATAGTGCAGATCTTTGACAGGAATGGAAGCAATTTGTTTAACAATGATTAATTCCTGATTTGAATGTCACAGGAGTCTAAAAGGAACACAGGCAAAATGAAAGACACCAATTAGAGCTGCAAAGACACCTTCTCATTGTGCTTCTATGACGGCCAGCACTGCGTATATGAGCCTGTCAAATGATTAAAGAGAGTGGGAATCAAACAAATGAAGCCGTGTCTTTCCACTTACACGAGTCCATGAGACCAAAGCCTTTTTTACCATGACATGCAGACAGGTCAGAAAGTTCCTTTAGAGACCTGAAGCCATACCATTTAACAGTCTCTTAACTCCTTTTTTCTGCTTTATTTCTGAAAAAGCACAAAGCATGGGATCTCAAATGCTGCCAAGATGGACATCTCATGTTCAGTTGGTTTCAGGTTTTCAGTGAACTCAATACTTTATTGATAGTACCATTCACTTCTTCAGTATTCTGGAGACAATGGGGTAAGATACGGGGAAGGACAGTTCTTACTTTCATACCACCCTGCTCTTTAGATTTGTGTATTGTAACACTGAATAACAGCCCTGCACTTCCAACAAAGAAAAAATGGTATAAACTTGACCTGAGCGCTCATATGGCAACACAGGGGTCTAAGAATTTTCTGGTGAATGATGACTAGGCCTGGGAGGTCGAACCTCATTATTGGAATACAATTCAGGAAAAAAAAAATTGTGTGAGTATACACACACACACACACATACTCAATAGCAAAAATCCAGGTTGAAATTGTTGAAGATTTATATAGGATACTATTAGTCCTCTAACTTGCGTTTCCTCTTTTTTGTTTTGCCAAAGGCCCTTATCACTTAACTTAAAATATGGGATCTGCCACTAGGGGCAAAGTTAAATGATCTAGCCCGAATTCAAGCATTCAATTAGCCAGAATAGCTGAAACTAGCTTGCAAGAAATTAGTGAAATAATGTGTGAACTCCCAAAACCTGAAAAGAAACCTGTTTGCATTTCACTGGCAATATTTATCACGGGGAACATGCAGTATGATGTCTGGACAAAAATCAGATATTGCCCAAGTCTAGTTAAATGTAGCCTAAACTGTAAGCAGCATTTGATTGTATGATGCAGTTAGTTTAAAGCTATTTTATGTGCTTAAGCCTATGATAGCTGTCTGATTACAATCGTTTAATATATTAAGGTAGGTAGCTACATAAATAAAATGCATTGTTATATATCATTGTATTGTCATTTTTCACAGTTAACACATGAGTAGGCTAACATATCACAGTGGTTACACAGAACAGGCTACTGAGTGATTATGGGCTATGCCTGTAGTGCAATTGTAGGATTAATATTTGAATTGTCAGATAAAACTGTTATATCGTAAAAATATGAATGCCTTTTTAAAAGGTGTCTGCTGGCCCTAATGACTACACACACTGGTCTAAGACCTGTTTACGAGACACATGGTTTACAATATAGTGAAGGACAGCTCATCAAAAACAACAGATCACTGGCCTGAAAAAACCATCTGGAGTGAATGGCAAGCTTACATGTCATTTGTGAGCTGAGCATGACACAGCTCATTAGTAAAATTACTGAGCAGAAGAATGACAATTACTCAATTTCTGCCAACTCCAACCCAAATGACTGAATGCCTTCAAATGGAAATACTGCAGTGTTACTAGTTATTTCTTAATAACGACTCCCGTATTTTGAATGGAAAGGCAATTGCAAACAAACACTGATGGTGGAAAGGTGAGAGTGCACAGCTTTGGCATGAGTTAGCTTATAGTACTGTAATGTAAAGGGGAGATAGTCACACGGCTGACTGACACTAAGTGACTGACCAGAATCACACACGAGGGTTAAGCCCTGATTCAGGAAGTAGGATATTACTGTGAACAGATGGACAGGAGGCGATAAGTGATATGCGATGCAAACGAAGGAAGGAACAATGACTGCAACAGTCATGTAGCACTTGTATGTACAAGATAGAATAAAAGAATAATAAATAGAGTAAAAATCATTGACTCGTAAGAGAAAACCATTGCAGCACAGTGATATAAATCTGTGAATATTAGAAAAAGCAGAGGTACCCCCAGGCCTATCTTGAAATGATTGCTTTAGAAAACCTAAAATTAGAATCCCATCAACAATAAGCACATCATTCCATTGCTTAATGAGACCTTCAAAGTGGAAGATGAGAACTAAAGATTGTTGACCAAACATAAAAATTTTTAAAAACTCTAATCAGCTCAGCAGCTCAAAGACAAAATCAAAGTAGCAATAAAGCCATCAATTAAATAATATCAAAGAAAATCCAGGTAACACCTTTAAACCTTAGTCTGAGTACATGAGGGGAAGTTACCTGTCATTGTCCCTTAAAAAATAGTCGTTAGAATTCCCACAGCACCTCCTCATTGTAATTAAAAAGTAGTTTTTAAAAACTACACATATCAATTTCTTGCAACTTCTATTACAATTAAAGCCATTCACTGCATAGTACTGTAGACACTGTAGTTTTTTTTCGATCTCCAGAGAACACTTAAGTGTTTGAAAGTGGAGGAATGATCTCAGAGCTCCTTTGAAATAATGGAAAAGAACAGACATACTGAAAATGAAACATCGGACAATGGTTGAGATACAAGTATTACTTTATTAGCATTTGTCTTTGGGGTCAAGAGTTGACTTTTCCCTCTATTTAAATAATGTTTTTCAACCTTTTCTTTAGTAAGTAGTTTAGTTTAGTAAGTGGCTAACAACCAGCTTAGTTAAATTAGTTAAAAAGCATAAAAAATACTTTCCAATATTTTTTCATATATTTAATATTTCCTGTGAATTTGGGGATTTAATCAGAATAAGAGGGGAAGAGTAAGTCTCTCTGTGCTTCTTAGTTATATGAATTCATGATCACAATCTTAAAGATGCAGTATATTTGTTGGCATGTTGTGTTGCCACTTCACAGCAATGCAAAATAAACAGAAAAATGTGATGTATCGTGTTGTTAATTTAATAATACTTGAATTTTTTTGCTTCTTATACACCTCTTACTTCTAGCAGAGTCTAGCTAGTACATGATGTTTTGGCAGCAGTATGGTAAGTGAAATAAGTCAAAAAACTAAAAATACAGGACGGAAATCAAGGGGTCATGTAGCAATATCTCAAATGTATGTCTAGTTAGGGCTACTAATTAAAATTGACATTAAAATTATTTTTGCACAAAACTGACATTTTATTAAAACCATTTACTTTGAAACTTTTACAAATTTTGGGACATTAAGAAAAAAAGGTTAACATTGAAGGACATGGAGCTGTGCTCTGGCAAGGTGCTATTTGGACATAAGGAGGGCTCTGTGTATTTAAACCCTGCATGGATTAGATCCATATTTATGGCATCTATATGTAGTGTATATGTAATGCAATTATGCCATAATGACACCCATTGTACACAGCATTTTACATGCCAGCATGCAACAAAGGACAGTATATGATTCCCTGTTGCTGACAGTAAACAGCAAAGTGTCTGACTCTTAAAAAGAATCTTTCACCTGTGTGCCAGAACGATCAGGTGCAACAAAGCCTTCAGTTTTGATGGATCAGTGCGCCACAAATAAACAACCCCCGGAAACAGGGGAATTTCAAAAATTACAATACTTGAAATGAAGTTACTGATAACTAATGAGAAACACCGGTTGAGGAAACAACACCCAAGTGAAGAAAATTACTTTTTGTTTTATCTGATCAAGACCAATTAACCCACTTTCAGTTAATTAAACACTGTTCGTGAATTCATAAGATTTAGCATTTCCTCATTTTAGTATTCATAAACCGCTTTTAAGTATTAATATCTCAGTTGCTATTGTAGCTACAATTAAGTTCAAAAAATGAAAATAAATGCTTGAATAACTGTAGAATTTTTAAAAAGTCATGCATTTGCAGCAGCAGACCGCAAAGTGGAACAGCTCCCCTATTTGATGTGGATTAAAATAAGCAAAAAAGAAAAATAACACCCTTTTGACAGTCTTACAATCAGATAGTTGTCTTCCCAGCAGTTCCTGATTTTATTCTTCAGTGGCAGACTACTCCAATCATCACGAGGAGCTTCCAGTCATGTGCTCACCAAGAGAGACAACTGATGAGCGAGAAGAAACGTAAACATACTAAGTCTGAATATATGCCTGAAACTGCTGAGCCTGAAGCTGGATATCGATATTTACTAATGGCTTCCACCAAAACAAATAAATGCTTTGATGTGTTTATCTACACGGCATTGAAACCAGTGTAGATGATTTTAAAAAGAGGGCTCTTTTTATGAAAAAAAAAATACATACTGTAAATAAGATGATCTCTCCATGAGTAACTCTCAGCCTAAACCTAACATCACATTGTGTCTACACAATTATAAATAATAGTTAATATGTACCTCCTTCATTGTCACAATAACTTGTTGTTTGACCTATAATAAAATCAAAAGTGCTGCAGGTTAAGACACCTATTTCAGATTATCTGTCACTTAATACCATTACTAAATACACAGAACTGCTTATAATCATTCTCTCATCTCTGCTCTCATTAACTGGAACATTTGTGGATGTCAGCAAGTATAATTCTGCTTGTGCCTCATTTAAAACCACCTATCTAGGGCTCTACAATCTGTAAGTCATCTGATAGGGCTGAAGATGCAGAAAGATGTTGGCCATACAGTGGCTTGGCCACCACTTGCCTCAGAGTGTCACAGAGCACAAAAGAACGCAGCCATTTATCATGGATGTCAGACGTACATCCCACTGATCCCTCAGACGATTCCGGAAACTGGAACAAAAAGGCCACCTGCTTTGTATTGCCAGGAGAAGGTTGGCAAGCAAAGAAAAAAAAACTGCATTCATTCATTTTATAGCTGCCGTGCCTTTGCTTGAGTCTTTCTGCTTGAATCCTATTCCACTGAGATTCACAGCAAAATAACACATTGTATCTACATTGAATTGAACTGCGACAATAAGTTCACAGCAGCTCTGTATTTTTTTCTACTGTTTCTAAATATTTCTTGCTTTTTCATCCTTTTCTCATTATCTTATTTCATTTTGTCTTGCGTACTACATTTTATGTTGTTTTAATTCTTGCAGTATTTCATCGCCTGCCATATATTTTATCCATAGGAGAAGCTTGTTTCCCTTCACAACCTTGGCTGGTCAATCAAGCCCAAACTCCAACTTCAGTACCTCTATCTACCATCAACTCTACCATAAGAAATTAAAAATTCTCCACAGAACTAGGAGGTGACAGACAAGTGGGCTGTGTGGTAGGAACTTCAATAGCCTATAGCACTGACTATATCACTTCTGTATAGACTTAACCATTCTCTGGAAATGTTTGTTGTTTCCCAAATAAGCACTGGATCACCGGATATCAAATCACCCCTGGACAACAGCTTTGAAGAATAGGGACAAGGTGAGATCAGGGAGAGGATGACAGAGAAAACTGAATGTAAGCATGAAGTGGTTACAGAAAGGGGTAAGGAAGGAGTATGGCAATGTGGGTGTCATTGGTGAAGCCAGGAACTAGGATAGGCCAGACAAATGAAATCTGTTGTTCAGTAGGTTTGATACAGGCACCCTCAGCCAAGCAGGGGAGCTCAAGGAGTCACACCCACCTCCACAAAGCATTCGCCATTACTCTCCCCTGTCAGTCCAGCTCTTCCACTCAGTTTAGAGAGTGTGGATGACAACACAAGGGAAGGAAAGCAGGCCCTGATAACATCAGCTTAAATCCTTTTTATTCTATGTATATGGGTGGCATAGTGGACTTCGGGTCAAGCAGTGAGCTGCTTGTAATTGTCACCGTCCAAGGAGAGAAGAAATGGTACAGTTTTATAAGTACCTTTTAGTCTACATCATTGACAGGCTGGGCATGACAACATGAAGGGAGTATACAGTACAAGTGCAAAGCAGGCCGCTTTTCATGAGGAGACTATGGTCCTTCAATGTGTGCAGCGAACTGCTAGACCTTTTATGAGTCTGTCACAGTCAGTGCTATGTTCTTAGCTGCTTATTGTTATGGGAGGTGAAGGAACTAACTTTTCAGAAAAGCTAACCCTGCATTAGTTTGGAAATGGTGGCAGAGGGACAAGTGGTGTCTAAACTGTACTCTTTTCTGAATAATGAGGTTCATCCTCTCAACAGGGAGCTGGTACAGTTGAGGAGCACCTTCAATCAGAAGCTCATCTCCCTAAGACGCACAATTGAGAGATTCAGGTGCCCCTTTGTGCCTACTGTGATTAATTTGTTCAGTACTTCCAGTCTCCACGTCCCTAACCCTTCCTGATTCAGATCACAGTAACCCAACTAAGTAGCATGCTTTACTATTCTTCCACCTACATGAAATTATGCACTTTGCAGTTAGAAGGCATGTTTCTGCTGCACTCATACCATCTGCACTGCACTTTACACTTTTTTGTCATTCTTTTTTTGTTTGTTTCGTTTTGCTGGAAAACTAAAATTCCCCCCCTGGGGATCAGCAATTTTCCATCATCTTTGGGAGAATCTGCTCTTCTTTGGGAGAATTCTGTCAGATTTTGGGCAAATATTCTCCTTTATTTACACATACACAAAATATTCAGCCCTAAGAAACATGCATGTAACCCACTGAATGTTATGTACAAAACTACTGAATTTTTGACAGTCAAGACCAAGATCAGCATACCCACTTTGATGGCAGATTGTTGATTGACTTCATTTGTTTGGTTTTCCGGCTACTGAGATGGAGGACATAATTGCTGCATCTGTGAGATGGCTCCAAACAATGGCTCCCTCAGGAGACAGGGCTCAGATAGCAGTGCATCACAGGCAAATCACTTATCTAATATATTACTCAAAAGAGCCCCGATCCTATATTACCAAACACTAGGAGTGTAATGGTACACAAAATGTATGCTTCAGTACAAAGCTCAGTTTTGGGTACATGGTTTGGTGCAGTTTCAGCACAGCAAGGAAAACAAAATGTCTTGAAATGATTTATTATTAAAACTGCAAACTGCATCCATCCATCCATCCATTTTCTGTAATGGCTTGTCCTATTCAGGGTTGCAAGGTGATCTGGAGCCTGTCCCGGAGGCTATGGGTACAAGGCAGGGAACAACCCAGGATGGGGCACCAACCTACCACAGCTGCAAACAAACTGCAAAACTGCAACAGAATCAGATGCACATTGTGAAAACAATTGTATACACACACACATACACACAGTCGTGTAATCATAGCTTTTTGTCATAATGAACTAAATCCTGTATCAACTAATACCGAGTGTGGCTGCATATCTGTAGCAATAAACTACACAGTCCCTTGGAAGACATAGGAGGACAAAAAATAAATAACCTTTTGCGAGATCTCCCAACACTTACATTATTTTCTAAAACATTTCTGAGATCTTACAATACTTTGACGTCAGGTCTACTCTTAATAACTGCACTTTGTCTATTAATAGTACAAAGGGTAGAATTAATGGATTAATAAGCATAAAACTAAATGATAGAGCCAAGTCCAGTAAAGTGTGCTTTAAGCAAGTGTTTCTCAAACTGGTCCTCGTGGATCCCTGGACAGTTCATCCACCATTACTTAGAAGTGACAGTATAGTCTCATACGAAATTACGTGTGAAGTTTAACCTATGAGGGTTTTGCATCTAATCCATGCTTACTTAACATAAAGATCCTGTCTTTATCCTGTCGTGCAGTATGAAAGTAGCATATTAGAGTAGCAATTACAAAAGTTCCCCGTCGAGAAGGCTGAGGTACTCAAAACCAGTAAGTAGGTTCCTGAACTTCAGTGGGAAAGCGCCTATCGAAGTAGTGCACCAAAAAATGAGAAAATGGAATTATTTTTATCCTAATAATAGTAAATTCATGAATGAATACTTTTTGCACGTCTCTATATATTTGCATCAGAAAATTTCACTGATAACTGATATACATTTCTCTAATATCAGCGCTGCTGGTGGTGAAACTTGACAGTGTTTATCAGTGGAATAGCATTCTTTGTTTATTTTATTGTCAAATTAAAGATTTATCTCCTGGTCAGATTTAATAATGAACAATAAGCATGTCAGAGGACGTATAAATAAAATATAAATAATAAATATAAATATGTCCCGTATTTTTAGGCCGTACGATCTATCCCTCCAATAATTAATAAATTACCAACAAAAGGACTTGTTCATCCTCCATTATTTTGGGGTGGTGGTGTAGTTTTTTTATAAAATTATATGTGAAGTTTAACCCACAAGCTTTTTGCGTCTTGTATGTGTATTTAACATCACAGTTCCTGTTATGTAATAGGAAAACCACACACAAAACAGGCCAGGAACTACAACCTGTAAAGATGGCGCAGGAACTCAGAACCAGTACCTGAACTTTGGTGGAAAGTTGCCAATTGATTTATTATCTACAGGACTGTAGGTACTACAGGTATTGTCCTTAATTGGTTTAGGTCGTATCTAACCAATAGAAGTTTTCACTTAATTTGGTTGGGTTTTCGTCTCATCTCTGGGGATCTACAAGGGTCCATTCTTAGTCCAATCCTTTTTTCCCTATATATGCTTCCCCGGGATCTATTTTTAATAAGCATGAGATTTCCTTCCACTGTTATGCTGATTAAACAGAGGTCTATTTAATTTAGTCATAAAATCCAGCTTTTTTCACGTAAGGACTTTAGCCAAGGTCAAACCTTTCCTTCCTTTATCAAGACTTTGAGAAATTGTTTCAATTGATTGTATCACCTTGACTGCTTCAATTAACTGTATTTTCAAGTTTACCTGCAGATAGTTCAGAATGCCACCGCACAGCTTTTAAGTTATACAAATAAGTGTCAAGCCCACGGGGGTGGAGATGGACAAGTGCAACACCTCAGCGGCTGATTAACTCCCCTTTAAAGGAAGGAAGTCACCCAAAGGCAAACTGCGAAGTATTGCGCTGATGAAAAGAAGCCTTACCGAGCATTTCTCTGTCTTCCGTCTCCCTTTCCTCCCGCTCCTTGCCAGTTTGCCCTCTGTGAGATCCTTACCTTTTGTACCTTCTCTCCTCAGTCCAGCTCCCGTCCCTGACCCACCTGTCCTGCTGAGTCCGGCTCCTCCTGTCCACCAGCCTGCTTGTTCCCACGTCCTGTGTTTGCCCGTCGGACGGACCTTTCGGCTATCGACCCACGTTCACGGATTGCGACCACAATTACCGCTTGCTGTTTCTGAACCTGTCTGCCTGATCGCCACCCCGGGAGAGGCTCCCCTACCTCCCACAGCCGCTCCAGTAACCCGGGCGGTTGTTCTCTCCCATCCTAGCTCTGCGGGGCTGACTGTTGCCTGTATTCTCCTGCCTTCTGCTTTATTAAAGCTTTGCTTTCCCCGCATTACTGGATCCGTGTCCCCCTTCTCAGCCCAGTGTGACAATAAGCATGATATTTCTCTTGACCTTTCTCCATTGGCTCACAATCCATTTTAGAATTTATATTAAGATTTTACTGTTCATATCTAAGTCATTAAATGGATCTAAACTGTGGAATATCTCACCTCTTCACACCAGGACTTCACCTACATTAGGCACTTTTAAATGAGTACTTAAACATATTTTTATTCTTTGGCTTTTATTTCTTTGCTCTAATAACTCTATTTTGCTTTTTAATTCATGTGTTTATTGATTTTTATACTGTACAGCACTTTGGTTAATGTTTGTTGTTTTCGATTTGCTGTATAAATGCAGTTGACATTGACACATTGAAAGCAAAATGGTTGTCAGCAGGCCAGTGTCATTTATGAGGATATCGTTAAGTGGTTTTTCAAATGTCATGGCTAAAATGACTAGAAGTTTAATTTCTTTTTTTCTGCCTGGGTGCAAGAACAGTGAAGGAAAAAGTGTGGACAGAATATTTTGGTGTATTCACCGATAAGTACAAGTATAAATCTCATGCTTATTATTATTATAAATTGTTTATCATTATATTATTTTTGGTGTGGGATGGTAACATTAAGCAATTATGCTACTCTGTGCTATAATGTTAACATTACCGTGTCGTCATTTGTTATTACAACTAATCTGGTCTGATTGCATAAAAGTGAATGTGTTTTAAAAGCAAATTTTTGACAGATTTATTTTATCCCTGGGTGTGTGGCTACAGGGACTGGCTGAGCAGTTGTTTCATTTTGCTTTCCTCTCTTGATGTCCGTGAGGCTGACAGACAGCTGTGCCCTAATTCACTGTGGGTGTCAGTGTTGCCTCTGTCATACATAGTGGCTGGTCTGCCTAATGTGAAAGGATAAGAATGGACTTTAGGATATGTGTCCATTTTTTAAAACCAAACAATAATTTTATGTAATCAGCTTTCCTCTCATAAATCATATGGCACAAAAATCCATATTACTTATATTTCAGTTAAGTTACATCAGTTGCCACTACCATAAACAGAATGGGTATAATGAGATACAGCAGCATTAGTATGCCGACAAAAACTAAGCCAATGTTCACCAGCTAACGAAGATCAGTAACCTTCGGGAGTGAACACATAGGAACGCAAGTAATTTTACAGTTACTCTTACTATTTACAAAGTGATCTCTGCAAAGTCTGGTGCTTTTAAGGTTCTCCTCATTATTATCTGCTCTGGAGATGCTGTGTAACCATATTTGGCAGCACTCACTAGATAAAACCCTCCAAACTCTGGCTATTTTTTTCTAACAGCTTGGGAATCCTGAAGGATTCTGTACCGTTGTCACAAACACTGCCACTGTTTAAAAGCCAATTCATACTTCACTTTTTCATGTGCGCTTTCAGTGACGCATGGGAGAACTGACATAAATTTCTTCATCAGGTTTGGCTGCATATGCTGCGCATGTAGTCCAGATGTTTTTGTCTAGTGGAAATCGTACATGTGGACTGTGCATGTGCAAGATAATTGACTGGGTATTTCCAGCTGGTGGGAGTGCCGACTTTCACAGATCAATGGTCAATGACAAAAGAGTAGAGGAAGAATAGTTGTTGTTGTGGTAGTTATGGTGAGCAGCTATATGAGTAGAGATGGAGGTACCTGCACATCTAATTTTTCATACTGTCCAGATTAAGGCTGGGCATTGTTCAAAATTTTTCGATACCAGTACCAGAACGATACCTTGATTTCGATACTTGTTCCTGAACAATACTTTTTTCAATACCAATATGTTTGTAAATCAATTTCAACAACAACAGGAATACATTACACATTACAATACTGATCTTTTATTGGATCAAGCCGGTTTGTTAGTTATTGGGGGGGACAATCGCAATCATAACAGCCTTTTATTTATATTTTACCAGGGCTGTCAAGTTGCATCAAAAGTCTGGAGTAAGTTTACATGTGTTAGGGAGGTCAATGTGAATCTTGCTCTGCAACTTCCAACCCGTTCACACTCTGTATATGCACGCATCCATGTAATAACATGCTTGCAGCGGGATCACGTGCAACAAATGCTATTTTCTCATTGGCTGATAGGTGGCTATTAACTCTAACGATCTGGACAGCTATGAACTCGGTGGAAAACTTCACTCTGTATACTGGCCCCATGTCCATTAATTCTATATAACAGGACCCCTTGGCATTATCCCTTACTTCTGTGAGCGTATGAAATGGTTGAAATGTGTATGTCTCACAGTCAGTGCATGAGATTTGAGAGCCCCGATTTTACTTATACCACCCGTGACATGTTTATAATTCATGAATAAATCTGGGCAGCAGATTGATCTTTCATTTTCCACAGAATAAAAAACGATGTGACATCCCGCTAATAAGCACTGATGCATTACACTGCCGGCACCGGCTGGAGACGCAGGCAAAAGGTATTCAGTCTTAGTGAGGTACAAAAATAATATCATCCACTCTTTTTTCTGCACTTCCGTGTAACTTCCATGTTAGTGCGGGTGCTTGTGGTCAAGCAATCACCAATTAATCACTGTAAGCGCCTTCACAGTAGTGCCTCCGAGGACCGGCACCGCTCACACACACCTGTATACACAGCACATCAATTTTCACTCTCTCCCAGAGTTTCACGTGGTTTACGCTGATGTGGTCCGCCACTATATGGAGGACATATTTACAAGTCACACTGGTGCCCCTAGTTATAAAATTTAGTCGCACTGTCTCCAAAAATGTCGCAGTCTGGAACCCTGCAGAGCCACACTTTTGATTTCTTAGGCATATTTTATTTACACTGCGTGACAAACAAAAACAATGACACACATGCAAACCAAGTCAAGTTTGTCTCTGGGCGTATGTTTTTCCACTGGCCTATATGATGTGTTCGTGAAACATCACGTGAAACAGCCAATAACCAGCGACTTTAGGTCTTTACATAAGTACGCTGCATGCTTATTAGCTCACAGACGCTGAGATCTATGGTTTGGGTATTGGAAGAGAATTCATTTTTTGATCCTCCATCGGATTGGAACATTTCGGTTGATACCACAAAGGTACCAAAGTTCGGTACCCAGCCGTAGTCCAGATATTATACCTAGGTATGCAGTATTTGAAAAAGCACTATTCTGGAATTTTGAAATCTTGACAATAAAATTAGACAAGCGGGGCAGGGGATTCCCAGCTATTTTTGTTGTAAGGTTTTCAAAATACCATGGTGTGCCATATTACCGTTATACTGCCCTAGCCTAAATTAATAGCTTTAAAACTGTTCATAAAAGTTTATCTGTTCCACTACACTGCTTGTATTTGTGTTTGTTGCAATACACATGTCCTGTGCTAGTCTGGTGGAATACCACTGCTGTATGCATGCACCAACCTCGACCATCTGCATCTACAGCCAGATGTACTAAGGACCGTGCACATGACCATCTGCAACCCAAAAGTGTACGCGGAAAAGTGAAGTATGAATTAGCCTTTTATCAGACAACAGCAAACCTGACCATAACAAATGCAGCAACAGAACATGGACAGTACAAATGGAGTATCGCACTAGACAGGAAACTATGCACCAATATGGCGGATGGTGGCCTTTGCTTGGTATGGATAGTGCCAAGTGATGTTATTTCCTCTAGTTATTTTTCAGCCCAGGCTGAATTTCCTGGTAAGAGTGCCTCTCATGTTATGGGGACACTAACTTGCAGAGGCTGTTTTTGCCTTGCTCTGGTCGTACACACATTTGTATGATGTCATCTCAAATGAGTTAGCATGTTTCCTTGTGTTTACACTGATCATAGCCATAATTAGCATAATGTTTTACATGTTGAACATCTATTTGTAAATGTAGGTTCCACCCATTTCAGTAAATGTATTCAATAGTTTCATTGTGCATAGTGAACCGAACATTATGTGCCGTATGATACATGATGAATATAGGTACCGTTTCAGCCCTACCAAACAACACAACAAGGATTTACTTTGGTTTTCTATAATCAATATACATCAATTCATCCTCAGCGTAAGGGTTGTAAGTGTTCCCAGTCAAGTGCTTTACACTATTTCCTTCAGTCTGAAGATTCTCCGTATCCGGAAGCCTGCCAGCAAAAGAAATATGTGCAGAACTAGCATTGGAAACTGAAGGTGTAAGCCTGGAAAATCACTACTGATGTTTATTCAGAACCATTATCCATTTTATCTAATCACTGATGATGTTGTTTATGATGACTGAGACTTTTATCTATTAACCTCTCTACTCATGAAACCCACTGTTAAGCTGATTGCATCTTTTAGACAGACAGACTCTTCTTTTAGGATCAACATCGTTTTGGCAATACAACGTTGTATTCCAGTGCACCGCCTGTGCAGGGTCCCAAAGATACTTTTTCATTTGTTCTGATCCCATCCACTGTTTATGATTTGCTGACATAAATGTGATGCCAGTATTGGACAGCAGGGCTAATTGTGGGGTTACTGTCATGGTCTGCACTCCACCCCACTTTAAATACCATACATTAATATATGTATTTCTGGTAATAATAAATGTCAAAACTGTGTAATATTTGACATGGAATGTGTGTGTTTTATTATCGTGTAACTGTAAGTGTCGTGTAAATTGTTGGTTTTCCTGTCCGTGCTGCTTCAAATATTACGCCAATAGTGCCTGTTAATAAAGAGAGCAGCTTCATCTCCTTTTTTAAAAGCTCTCATCTCCTTTTTTAAAATGACTCATGCACTCACAACAATACATATATGTGCATCCTGCTACATGTGGGTCTGCTACATGTTAAATAATATTAATTGACCAAACATAATTATTGTTTAATTTAACAATGCAGTCAAGAAGAAAAATGAGAAACTGGGAAAAAAATGTGCGCTCCAGACGAGTAATATTTTACCCCCCATATGTAATTCACAACCTTGAAACACCATTTTAGAATTCAGGAGAATGGCCGAGTTTGACAGGAAGTTTGCTCAGCACTGACTGACTATGACTGTACTGAGTAACAGAATTGTCACTGATGACACATACAAAGTATTTAAATATCTGGCAAGGGTATAATCTTCAGGACAGCATTAACAAGCAGTTGCAAGATGTTCCCCCTTTATCTGTGTAAAATGTGTCAACAATTAATCACTGCATGTAATAATACTCACAGTGCTCAGACAGACAACTTCAGAAAAAAACTAAAATATCTGTACATATACTTACACACTGGGAGGGATTTTTGTTTGGGAGACAAACATACCGAGCTCAAATTGCAGGAAGGCGTACAGTATATGCAGATTGCAAGCTTTGTTTTATGAAGCTCAGTTCAGTTAGATTTGCATTCTTAGCTAATTTGTCATTTGTCATTTTCTATTTATGTAAGGCCCTCTCCCCAAAGTCTGACCTTTAACCTCGATTAAACTACCCTTGACGGAGAATTTCTGGGTACAGTGATATTTAGTAAAAAGGTCAGCTAAATATAAAATTTAAACATACAAGATAAAACATCTACAATCAGAAACGATTAACGTTCAGCTGAATAAAGTAACTGAACATCATTAGTTTTGAATATGATGAAGAGTATGAAGTTACTGAAGGTATTATTCAATGATATTAAGCCTATGTGACACAGAAGGCTTCCTCAGAGCTACTGGGTAAACAAGAGTTGATATCAAAACAGAGGAGGACAAGGGTGATGAAAGACTATGCAAGGCCATGTATGTGTGAGGCGGGATGGGAGGTGACAGAAGCAGGAAATTGGACAGCCCCATTTTATTGGCAGGCATATCACGCTCAGCACACATTTACCAGGATGAAAAAAGACAAATTTTCCCATGTTAGAGACATTCTATAGTTACATGCATTTACTTGTGAACAGTGCTTTCCACTCTACATTCTGATTGCTGAATATTTATTGAATATATATTGAATAATTAACACAAATGGGAATCAAAAAGTAAAGGCAACTTACAGTACCCTTTAATACCGGTAACTGTGAGTAAATGAACGAAATGGTTATATCACATCTCGTAGAGCCTCTTTTCATGCAACGGTGGAGATAATGCAACAGCTGCAGTTCAAACATCCTCCACATCCCCCTTACAGCCCTGATCTAGCACCATGCGACTATTCCATCTTTCTGTCCATTTAAAGACGATCTATACGGTTCAAGTCCACCTCTGATGATGAGGTTAAAGAAGTGGTGCACACCTGGACTCAGGAGAAGCTGAAAAGCTTCTTCTGTCTTGGAACGGAGAAGTTAATGGAATGATACAGGAAGGACATCGACCTGCAGGTAGTATATGTGGAGAAGTGATATGATTATCTTCATTTGCTCACAGTTACCTGTATTAAAGGGTAAGTTGCCTTTATTTTTTGATTCTCCCTCATACATGTAATTAAAAAAAACTCAGTTGTTTGGGTAGAAATACTTATATTATTTATTCAATAAGAAAATTACAGAATATGTTATTCAATTTGCTTATTTTCTTGCCTAGATGCCATGATTAGATGGAATAAGTCTGGGAAATGATGACAGAAAACACTTAAATCGCACTAAACAACTCATTCACCCAGCACCTCTTTAATGCCAAACCGCACGTAAAGACAGTCAGATGATTCATAACAATTTTAGTATTAACACATCATAATTATCATAGTTCAGGAAATCATTTCCAGTGACAACCAGGGGAACCACAGGACGTCTGGCGGAATAACAGGACAGAAAAACTGAGAAGGGAAGGACAAACAAATAAAAATCCCAGGTATTGCCAAAGAAAAGAGATTTTAAGCATGATCAGTTTGCATAATCTGGAACATAAAAAGAGATGCTTCCCTTATATCCAGAGTGCCAAGAGCAGCACTAATGCCGCTCTCATGACCTCTTAGCGCCTGTGTTGATATTGGATAGAGCCGTCTAGTCCATTTACAGATCAGCTTCCCCCTGACACAGAGTGCAATTTTACAGTCGCCTAATGGTTCATGGTGAGTATAAGAAACACCTTTCGCAACTCATGAAGCAATAATAGCGTGCATCCATCCATCCATTTTCTGTAACCACTTGTCCTATTCAGGGTTGTGGGGGGTCTGGAGCCTATCCCAGAGGCAGGGAGCAACCCAGGATGGGGCGCCAACCCATCGCAGGGCACTATAAAAATAATAGTATACAGATAACAATTACCGTACAAACCTTCTGTTGCATTTTAACTTAATATATGTATATTGTAATACAACAAAGTGCTCATGGAGCAGTGGTATAAAGTACTTCAGCAGTACTTTATGGAGTACACTTACAACAACAAATAGGTCTGCTTCAGAAACAGCGTGAAAAGATCTTTACATTTCCAAAGTGCATTCACATATATCCATTTTGGGCATAAAAATATTTTAGAATGCAAATTCCCAGAATGACAAATATATAGCAGCCATAACACAGAAAAAGGATTTAATAAAGCAGATGCCAAGTAATTTCAAATGAAAATGCATGCCTTTATTTGCTAATTTGTCAAATATAATTAACACCTCTTGACTGGCCAATCATTTATCAAAATACAGCATAAGGCACAGCTTAAATTACAGAATCCTGTAACAAATCAGGACATAAAACAGTCACTAAAACTAAGTGATACTGAGTGAGCAAGGCTTAGTTTTCAGCTGTCAGAGGCAGGACATTTGAACACAGACTATCCAGTCTTTTCCATATCAGATTTAACTTGCTTGACTTGTACATGGTCCACTGTGAGTGGGCAGATAGATCATACATGATAACCTTGATTGCAGTTAAAAATGTTTGACAACATTCAGATAGGAAGCCTCATGTACTTTAGGCCTCTGTTGGGGTGCCAGCCTGTACCCTGGCTCCAGCAAAGTCGGCACTGGTGCACCAGACATTCAGCCAAGGAGCTGTGCAGAGAGCTGGTGAGCAAAATAAGTCTCTGGAAAAAGACAGGCCTCACAAAGCTTCCAGTTCAGAATGATAATTCATTTTTATCATAAAGATTGCCTGATTAATATAGAGAATGTAGTGTTATTCATGAAGAGGTATATCGGTGTCACATTAAAAGTACTGTGAGGTGGTTCTTTTAACAGCAAACCTGTGATTGCTCAGTTCTACATTTAATTTTTATTTTTGTCCATCAATCGTTGTGTTATATACTATAAGAACCAGATTTATCCAAAATGGTATATTTGTATAATAAATAATCATAATAAAATAATTTTAGGGACACATTCATTTCTTTCAGAGCAAGAGTGCTCGCAGTCTGGTACTCACAAATACTGATACCAGTTAGGGTTGGGCTATGACAAAAAATATACCATGCGTGTGCTGATTTGTACCGACTAATGTTGGTATTGGTGCATCCCTAAATTATGCAAACTGTAAATTCATCCGGGCTTTCTCCAAAGAGTCTCTTTTACTGTGGTATTCACAGAACAAAATACATTTTGTAAGATGAACAGCTGGGCCAATTTATGGATGAAAAAAACTGAGGGAAAAAAGAACAGACTTTGAAATACTGAAAGATTGGCATCTTCAGCAATAAAATGGCACAGTCATGTTTTATGATTCTATTAAACTTTTGGAGGGTGGAACCTCCTTTCACAAGTCTAGTTTCCTTTTTGCTTTCAATCCAGTGACTGCATCTCTAATATCTTCATTAATTCTGAGTCAGCTGTAAGTAAGGCCTTATGTGGAAATGCTCTGCTGCTTCCTGCCCCATGACAAAAGGCAGGGCGAGAGGATATCCCCATATCCAGAGTGAGCAAAAGCAGGCGATGTAGGAGTCACATCCAATGCATAAAATATGCAATACTGCTTCCAACATTTCTCACATATTAATAATAATACAGCATCCTTGTGTTTGATGAATAAATATGCGATCTCCTGTGGAATGGGTTTTCTGCACAGCACCCAAGCAGGAATACTTACTAGAGGTGAAAAAGCATCATTAAAATGCAACTCAAATAAATTTACTATGGCTGAGAGCACCAGTGAGTACACTACAATAGTGACATCACGTCACTTAAAGCAAAATCAAGCACTTGGTTGGTTCCTTTGGATAGGAACTTAGAATAATCCCCTTGGCTGGTAAGTTGTGCTAGTTTCAACAATCCAGATTCAGTCCCCATTGAGTGTCAGTTACTGGGGCAGTGTAGCTGTTGTAGCACCATTAGCAGTGAGGTGTTTGTTGAGCTGTACTCACAGTACTGAGGCGTGTGAAACAGTGGCTCCGGAAAAAGAACATCAGCCAGCACAATGAGACCATAACCTTGAGCCCTTTCTGTGAACTGTTAAAACATCAGTGTGGATAAATTACTTCTTAGCCTAATGAGATGGCCACTTCCCCCCAAAATGTGGCAGATATATGCAGGTTAAAGTGCAGAGCTTTAAAATGGAATGATAAAGCCTGATAGAATACTCTATAACCCAGCGCTAAGCTTCATGGTGAAAAGGTGTAAAGTAAAACCTGCGGGAGTCCTGGGCCATTTTATTTTGAATGTCATAAAGGATATATATACATGGATGAACAAATATATATACACACACACGCGCGTGTGTGTGCGCACATGACGGGTATACCCATCCTTATGGGGACCGCTCATTCACTTCTATGGGGAAAATGCTAACGCTAAAAATGACAACCTTAACCCCCACCCAGCCCTAACCATAAGTAACCAAAGAAGTTACAAGAGTTTTTGCATTTTTAGTTTTTTCATAGCAGTCATCGATTTTTATAAAATAGAGTTTTCCCTTATGGGGACCAGGAAACCGGTCCCTATAATGGAAAAAAATGATATTTATCACGTTATGGGGACATTGTGTCCCCATAAGGATATGTATACCCGCTCACACACACACACACACATACACACACACACACACACACACACATGCATGAACTATGGACTAACATGGATGCTCTGCATTTGTTAATTAAATTCAGATAACAGTGCACCTAGGCAATTGAAAACTCTATGGTGCCAAAAATTGCAAGAGCTATTTCCCCAGCTTGTCTCTAGGGACCTGGTCTGTTTGAGAAGAAGAAAAACACCCCTTCTTCTATCCCTCAGCAGTGTCTTTTGGGCTACTTAAAACCTGTGGCACAGGACAGAGTAAAATAGCCAGATGATCTTACCTGAGATTTTACTTTCTTAAGGTCAGGTTGAGATAACTTTCTATTGTCGCCTGAAGATAACACATGCAGGGACCAATCAAAATGCCAAGTAACCCCCCCCCTTTTATGGTGCTCCTGACAACAGCATTATGGAGTCAAACTCCAAACCTCGTTAGATGTGCTACCTAGCAAAGCTTTATCGACTGTGTCTTTAAGGGTCTCACCAACATATGGAGAAATGTCATTTCATCAACGGAGCCAAAATATGAGCACAAGAGGTCACTTAGACCTAATCTATCCAAAGCAGAGTCTCTAATAAGGAAAAAACATGTGTAAGTGCATGTGGCTGGGAGTATGTTTGATCAATATGTGAATTATAAAGCCACTGTAACGGCTAACGCAGCTCAGGTTCAAAACTCAAAACATATTCAAAATTGACCTTTGAGACTTGCAAAAGAAAAAGCAGTATAGCAGAAGAGTCCACTAAATTGGGTGAATAGTGGTTAAATGGGACGAAGGATAAACAGGGACACTTATATGTTTCATATTCTATGTCTTTACACTTCTGTGAACTATTACCTTAAGCTCAGTTGTTAAGGTTTCAATAATAATTTATAATTATAATTAGGATAATATTTTTCAAAGTGAGGGAGAAAGTAAAATTTCCAAAATTGTCTCAGTTTACCAATATACACCCTAGTATACCCCCAGATCTCACCAGAACCCCAAAGGCCTTCGCCTCAAGTATTAAGGGACAGCTTAATGGAGTCCTCAAAGGAACATGAAAAGCTAGTTACACAGATCACATTCCCTTTTAACGTTGCTGCTCACACAAAATCATGAAACCCGTGCATCCAGCTCTTGCTACCACCCAACTTGTAATGGGCAGCTATTAAATTAGGTTTGCAGCATCTTGACTAGGAAATCTGGGACACAAGAAAATGTAGGACTCTACAATAAAAACAGATATGACTGAAACCCATCCATTTGGATGCATGTATCTTCATACAAACAATTCCAGGTGAGCACTCTAGAATAATTTGGACAAATTATCTATACAATTACATTTATATATCAGATGCTTTCATCCAAAGTGACATACAGCTCAGAAAGCAGGGCTCTGGAGAAATTGGGGTCAAGGGTCCTACTCAAGAGCCCAATGGTGAAATCAATCTGCTGACCACAGGATTTGAACAAGTGACCTTCTAATGAGTCCGAAACCACTAAATCACACCGCACTGTCACTGTACGAGGCACAGAGCAGTACCTATTTAGAACACTAAGTCTGCTCTTTGAGTAAATATCGCTATGACAGACCCTTGAAGAACTCCCAAATGACCAGGGATCTCGTTTATCAAACTTCATGTAAATTTCATTGCTAAACAATCCGCTCACACAAAAACACAAAATCGCAAAAATGCGATTTAGCAAACCTGGTGTATGTACATATGAAATTTCCCTTCGAAAAATCCACACTGTCCTGTTAATGCACATACATGCATGAGCCTGGGATCCTGCCCAGTTGCTGCCCACAAATTATAAATGGTCAATGAAAATAGGCTATGTACTCATTTAACATGCAAATCAAGCCGTTCTGAGTGCAAAGTATGACAATGGCGACTGTAAATCTGGGGGGCCTAAGCACAGGTATCGTAATTAAGAAAATTCTGTCAGTGCTACAGAACGCACTGTACCCAAAATAAATAACTGGGTTGAATCTAAAGATAGAGGAAAGAAACGACTCACTGCACACAGGGCCAGTTTATCTGTAACTGTTGGGGGCAAAATCACATCTCCAACATACATATGGCATCTACTGTATAATAAGGGATGCCCTGTTATGTGGCGTTGTGCCAGAGCAGTCAGGAGAAACTGATGGTATTCAATACTGATGGTAAAATGAACGAATCAGAAGTTGACCCAGACTAACAAGCTATAATATTTGTCAATGTCAGGTCACAGATGATTTGCCCATTAATAGAATGAAGTGGCTTTCAGCCGACAAAAGCAGCTGCATTATCACACAATTTACTACCTGCATCTACTGCTGTACTGATGTGCATTTGATAAATAAATTTTGCAGTCGATTGCCCTGATTACATAAGGAAAACCGTACATCGCTGAAAATGTAGTTTTAAGATTTGCCTGATCACCCACAGTGTAGTTATACATACATCTCATGCAAAGCAGGCAAAGTGCAAAGACATTACACATAGTGCAAACAGTAAACAAATAAGTAAAAATAATTCTGTTGGTCCCCAAAAACTCATTCCCTTCTAATCCTTCCTTTACACAGTCACTAGCATGAACACAATTATGCGCATTATATTTATGTGGATCCAGTGTCTGAAGCTCATACATTTCTAGTGACGATTACAGACACTGTCAATTCATGGAAAGAGGTGATAAAATGCATAGTATTTAAAATAGCAAATATAATTTTTCAAGGCAAATACATTGTGCTTGGCTTACACATGTGAATAGAAAATCAATAAATCCCACTTAATGTTTTTAGATTTACAGTTTTTCATGTCAACATACAGCTTAGTGATACAAATTGCTGGCATGCGCGTAATCTTAGGTAGCTGGTTTACTTGCAGTTCCCTGCTTTACAATGGGTGTTGTCTTTTCCAGGTTTACCCAAAATAATGCATTTGCCTGCCCCTGAGTCATTGTACATATAGGCTATACATTTTTCCCATCAAGTTTTGATTGATTTATCTTTGATAAAGATATTACATGAATAGATGCATACACATTTTGCAATTCTTTTTGTGCACATAGAACTTTTATAAATGAAACCCCACGAGCCTGTATCAAATTTCTTGCTTAGCCAGGTTACTTGTCAGATTTAAGGTATTCCAGTTTAAACAGGCTTCATCTTCGTTCACTTACATTTAGCTCACGCTACCTTAAATCTGACAAGCTATCTGGCTAAGCAAGAAATTTGGCTTTGTGATACAGGCCCCAGGTGTTCCTGTTGAGTGGAAGGAAAAACGCCATTCCCCAAATTTCATTCAAAGCTCAAAAACAGGGCAGCGCAAATAGGCCATCATAGAAGGACACAGCTTAATGCCTCCAGCAGTCTAGCTAGATACCTGCAGATTGCCTGTTACCAGCAGTCAGAGGCGTGTGACGTATCCAGTCACTCCAATCTCATGAAGAAACATGGGAAGAAACTAATTGTTCAAGTAAGTGTTGTGTTTGAGGTGTAAGACTGAAAACCAAACTGAAGAAGATGCAATTAAAATGCCAGAAAACAAAAGACACAACAGAAAAAGCTAGGGATGTCACTATTGCTAATTATTAATTAATACAGAAACACAGTAATCCCTTCACACTTGCGAGGGTTACGTTCTGAAGATCCCCACAATCTTGAATATTCGCGAATACTTCAGCACCCCTAACCTCAACCCATAACAGTCGACACCTTGTGTCAAATTGCTTTGTCATTTCGTATGTAGATCTTTCTATGTAATATACAAACCATCTAAGTTATGCTGTTATATGTACAGTAAAATCCCGTTATAGTGGACTCGCATATAACGGAATTTCGCTTATAACGGAAAAAACAATTTGGTCCCCAGGGCCGCTTTTAGCTGTAGTTTTGTTCGGCTGTAACGGACATGCAGCTCCGCCTACAAGGCGTGTGGCGTGCCGGTGATATCCAGCACAGATACGTAGTCGGGATTATTAATAGTCATGCATCTGGTCAGGTAAAGTTGGATTACTACATGTACTATATAATAATCTATATCACAAGTGTGTCTGCTGGGGTGTGGCATGAGTAAATGGTGTCCTGTAGTTGTGTTCTGGGCAAACAGCAACTCCGGATATAATGGACTTTGGGTATAACGGACTGTCAGGTCCCTTGAAGTCCGTTATAATGGGAATTTACTGTACAAAATTACTACTGTATGCACTTGGAAGACTACTATTGGACCCATTATTAAAAATGCAAAATTACCAGTTGAGCATAAAGAGTCACAGAGTACTCAACTGGTTGGTCGAAACAAAACATTGGTCTGGATTTGTACTTTGTACCAAAGGTAATGTGTTTGTTCACTGGTCTAACAAAAAGAGGCATTTATTTGCACATTGTAATAATAATAAAAAAAAATCAAAAATATAATCTACCATAATGTTAACAATCATAATAAAGTAAATCCGGTATAAATCCCGTATTCTCTGCTACTGAGTATGGTGGCATATCTTAAGCAATGAACACCCCAATAGTATAATTATTTTTTAGACCAGTCTGAATTTCCTGGCAAATGCACTTTAAGCCGTATTTGGACAAGATCAGTTTTACATAGTTTTAGGGAGGTTTCCCAAAATTACCAAAAATAGCGTAGATAAATTCTGACATTAACGTTCTATTATGCACATAGAAAGCAAATGACAACAGAATTTTCATTTTTTTTGGCTGCCCTATACCAGTAACATACTAATCAAACACAAAAGCAGAACTTCTTCTCCCAACCACACAATGGCTTACAGACTCAGCAGTGTTGTACTGCTCCAGGCCTTCTGAAAACCTTGACAAAGAAGAGACTGTAGGTGCAAGATGCCAAACATTTATGTGGGAAAACTCAGTAAGCAACATTTTCTCATAGAAGTGCTGTTTCTGTCTTACATTTCATCTTTATGCCTTTATAGATATGACCTTATAACCGAGATGACAATTCAGACTGGACAATTATTACCAAAAGAGGTCCGTGTTCACTGAAATACAGAAGGTAATCAGCTCCAGAATAAAAATTCTAACACAATAGTTACAGACATGGCAGTTTTGGATGGGATTAAAATTACGGACCTTGTCGGTAATTGCTTCAACTATATTACATCCCCAAATAAAATTAATCATGCCACCTATTATTGTAGTGTTAAGTCCAGCAGTAGGTTCAGACCATGCTGACATCAGGCCAGGATATATTGGTGCAATTCTGACTTTCCAATGGCCTGCATTCCTTGTTTTGGAGGCTGAAAATTAACTTGGTAGTAAATTTTATATGATTTATGTCATATAAAAGTTTAGGAAGTCAAATGATCAGTCACTCCCCAAATGTAAGAACAGCTTGTCAATATTTACACTACACAAGATGTTTCTTTTGGCCTTTATTGATTTTTCTTTCTCGTTGTCTTTCTCTTTAAAAAGATGACTGATGACTGTGACAGTACTGTGAAAATGTGAATTTGGAATTGACTTGTCTTGATCTTGTATAAGAAAATGGAAATCCCTTCTAAACATATGAATTTGCACTAGTAAGGGTATAATGGCCCAGCAAACATATCTATACAGGTGTATATCATGTCTATTGGTCCAGAACCCTTTCTGAACATATTCGGGATGTGCTAAGCTGGTTCAATTTCTGAACATCAGGCTAAGATCTGGTCAGAAATTGGTCCACAGCCGTACAATCCAGTCTATCAAAGAAAAAATTAAGCTGAGGGGTTTTGGGCTAAGTTATCAAAAACTTACTGTGACAAATAACGTATTAAAGCTAAGAGGGATGCTTAACCTGAGTCACCTCCCATGACTAACTATTCATTCCTTTAACAAACAACTGAAACTAGTTTTAAGTTATGTAGGTAGCTAGTTATGTTGCTAAAGTTAACATAGCTATTTTCATCTGTAGATACAACTTCACATTGTCTCTGGTGTAATAACAGCACCAATGTTCTGCAGATGGATTTTCTGAAAGAAAAAGCATGTATTCTATATATTATTCATTCTTATTAGTATCACACATCGCGATGCATTCCCGAAAACTCGGAACTTGAAAATTTCCAACCTCCTACTTAAAAAAGTACTATAGAACAGCTGAACAGAATGGATTCATAATGCAAATTTATGCAAGGGAATACTGATTCCGCAAGTGTTTGATACTTGCATAACATAGCGTTTCTCACAGACGTGATAGCAAAAACTAGCACACAATAAAAAAAAATGCACATAGTAAATCATGATATACACCGTGTGAACAATAAAGAAGCATCTTTTCGGTTTCACATCATTGTCACTCTTGAAACTTGGCAATACTGAGCCTACCCTACTGCAGTGGAAAAACAAAGTTGGAACCGTGCTGTAACTACCGTAGTCTCTCTTTGCAGTACGGCTTGGGTACGGGTCAGTTCCTGTATGCCAGTGTAAAAGCACCATAAATATTACTTTACTGAAAAGTTCATTGGAAAATACATAGCTGGCAGTGCATTAGTGCCAGTGCTACCCCTCCAAAGTCTTGGACTTGACTCGGACTCTGTTTAAGGTCTTGGTCTTGAATCACTTGATATAAATGTCTCGTTCCTATCACTATTCTGGCCAAAAAGTTTTTGTCAGACCACAAGAGCTTAAAGTGTCCTTCAGGTTGAGGCAGAATGAGAGTATTTTCATATGTTTTCCACTTCCATACGTGGGGCTTTTATCCCCACAGGTTAATTTAAAGCAGACGACCCTCTAATAGCAGGCAAGTGGAGTGCATCAACAATTTGTATGACTTGCTAAGGTAATAATGTCTGTGTGATCAAATCTGAGCTTGAAGTTACAAAGGGTATGAATATTTCTTTAATTAGATCATTTCCTATTTTCCCTTTATAGCAACCTGTTGAAGAATTCTTTTGATTTGACATAGTGCTCAAGGCTTTCGAGATCAGTGGGGGAGAAACAATATAATTAATTTCAAATTAAGAATCTAAGACAAAACGGGATAAAAGTACTGGGGGCTGAATACTTTTTCAAGTCACTGCATTGCATACATCTCTGAGCCCACATCTTTATAATTATACACATCTCCCATTGCAAATTTATTCTTCTACTTTTTTTTAAATTTAATTCACAAAAATACACTCCGTGTGTTCATGTACTTACCATTAACATATTTATGTTTCAAATATTTCTTTTAATGAATTTGCCTTTTATTTTAATGAGCAGGCTACACAGCTTTACATTACTGTTCTGCTGTACGTTACATTGTAATTCATACATACGAACAAAAGACATTGTCATAGCGGGAAAGCACATCTATAGTTTCCTTTGCTGTCAGAGTTTTCAGAATCTCAATTTTCCTCCACTTTGTTGTTGTGTTTGATAAACACTTTCATTTATCAAAGTATCAATCCTCACTTTGGTTGCCATTTTTGACTTTAATGAATATGGTAGGGCTGCCCCAAACCACCCCAGCCCCACAATGATGAAATGTGATGGGGGCAGTAAATGGTTTGGTACGAAAAATATAAGACGAATTGCATGCCTTATTGGTTTAAAACAGGACATAGTATTTCATTTTTCAGTACGGGGCTATTGCGTAATATATGGGACTGGTGCTAACTTGAAACCTCTCATTTCCCAAAAGACTTAATTACACAACTGTACTGACATGTTCCTTCGGCATAATAAAAAAAACGCACCAAAAAATTAACGTTCTTATTTACAAGTGAAGAACTTTTAACTCTTGGCTCCTTCGGCAGGGATCCACAATTTCAGTCCTGGAGGGCCAGCATCTAACACAGTTTGCACATTTCCATCCTCAACATATACCTCAATCAGCTAATTACCAGGTTTAGTAGGGGTGTCTGAACAGGAAAATTTGGAAACTGTTGGATTCTGGCCCCCCAGGACCAGAACTAGGGAACCCTGATTTAGAGTATACCAATTTCTCACCCACAAAACAACAAGGAATGTTGGCAAACAAGTGATTTTATCTTGCCTGAACAGTGACTATGGATATTGACGTCAACTTAAATTAGCGATGCCAGCATGGATAGGAAGTGGAGACACTACTAGTCTCAGTCTGAGGACACTGTAGGTGCTGTTTCTTACAGAGACAGACTCAGGTCTGTCAGTCAGGAAGTGCAGGAACCAGTTACAGAGGGGGAGTGTTCATGCCCAGCAGATTTCCTACGAACCTCATCGGGATCATTGTGTTGAATGCTGTACTTAAGTCAATGAACAGCATTGACATAGCTGTCCTTTCTGTCCAGGCATGAGAGGCTGAGGTGCACGGCAGGGGAGACTGCATCATCTGTGGTCCAGCTGAGTGAATCAGACCAGGAGTGGTGCCTCCATGTGCCTCGATACCAGCCACTCAAAGTACTTCTTAACGATGTGTATGTGTGTTACTTCTTAGACACTGGGATGATCCTGGTTTTTTTGAGGCATGTAGATACCACCGCTGTGCTCAGGGATATGCTGAAGATGTCTGTGAGGACATTTGCCAGCTGGTCAGTCTCTGAGAACCCAGCCAGGTATGTTGTCAGGTCCCACTAACTTTCCCAGGGTTGACTCTGCACAGGATCATCCTGACATCAGTGATGGATTGGTAAAGTATCTGGTCATTCAGAGAGGGGGTGGTATTCCTTGCGGGGTCCCTGTTCTGTCCCTCAAAATGTCCAAAGAAGTCATGCAGCGCATCTGACAGGACAGGCCTCACTGCCGTTGGCTTGTAGTCAGTGACGGATTGAATTTCCTATCACATGCGCCATGCGTCCTTTGAGTTCATGAAGCGGCTGTTGATTTTTCCTACATAGGTGCACTTATTCTCCTTAATGGCCCAGGAGAATATGGCTGAGGCTGTAGTATATGCCACTGTGTCTCCGGACCTGTAGGCAACATCTCTAATTTTCACCAGGGTGCGCAGCTCTGCAGAGAACCAGGGTTTATGGTTTGTGTGGATGATGACTATCCTGTGACTTCAGAATTACTAATCTCTATAATGAACTGCTCTTAATCTTTAATGTAGGCACATAATGCCTTGTTACAATTACCCATCATCATCATTAACACAGCTCAAGGTGTCTCTAATGCATCACCTGTACAAGAGCCCAGAAGTGGCTCTTCATCTTTATCTGTCAATGTGACGTAGCTGGCTCTTTCAGCGATACTGTGAACAAAGAGAGTAAATGAGGCGAGTGTGACAGCTTGCAAAGTGCAACGAGACATAACTACACTTCTTCATGGTGCCCTCCACTTGTTTCAGTGATGCTGTGAAATGTATAGCATCCTGGTAACATGGTCCTTTCAACAAAAGGAACATTTCCTTTATTTAAACTGTACTGAACGTGACAAACTTTCCCAACGTTCATAATTCCACATATTCCAGTCTCAGTGCAAATTAGCCATCTAACAACCACTTATGCCGGTCAGGGTCAAGGGTCGCCTGAAGTCAAAATCAGGTAGCATAGGGCAACACCTGTGGCTGGGTCATAGCTTGAATTGCATGCCAGTCAATCACAGTACATAACTATAAACACAATAATAAATTACAGGCAACTTAGACACACCAATTAGTCTAACTGCATGCTGTTGGACTGCAGGAGGAAACCGGAGTACCTGGAGGAATGGGGCAATGGGGGTACCCAATGAGGGGTATCCAATGAGGGTACCCAATGAGGGGTATCCAATGAGGGTACCCAATGAGGGGTATCCAATGAGGGTACCCAATGTGCCGCCCGAGTGCAAATTAGTAAACCGTCAATAGACATATACCACAAGACAACATGTATAACAACTGTACATTAACTCTTCTTGGTTTTTTAAAAAATCAATTTGTAGCTAACATTTTAATTTACACAAATACAAACTCAATCAACAGATTATTGTTTTGATGTAAATAGTCATACATTCTCCACAACTATAATTATGTCATATCAGGTAGGCTTTAAAGCATAACTACCTGCAGAAAAACCCACATGAACATGAGATATCCTACCAGGAAGAACCATCCTTTTATTGTAGCTTTAAGTAACAAAAGGATGAAATCTACAGGAAGTGTCTCACTTTTTCTGCTTTTCCATTCATAAAATTTGAAATTTGATGTCAGCCAGTCTTTGAAATGGAAATATCTTCCCAAACACAGCATTCTTACTTATTTTACATTAAAATACTAAGGGACTGAAATTTAGAATAAATGTCTTCGTTTTAGTAAATGCCAACTGAAGGACAATTAAAACTCCATTACATTTTAAGGTCATGTTATGATACAGTAGTCACCCATTTAAAGTATCTTTTTTTTATGTCGTATCCATGGTTCTAAGGTCAGGGGCGTTAAAAACATAATCATGCTGTTCTGAACTCAAATTCCATTTCAATTGGCTGGGCTTATCCTCACCACTGATGCTAGAAAACACTCTGTGTTCATGTGAACGATAAGGAAAATGGTTTATATACTGTAACAAACAAATCTTCCTTTATAACAATTCAAAATGACGACGTACTGTCACATTTAAGTAAACAAAGAGACAGATATGTGTACAGATACTTTTCATACTCTGATATGTCTACTCATACTTTAACGCAGCCCAGTTCCTAGAAAAACCTGCTGAGAAAAAGCCAGAATTTGCCCTCACTGGGCAAGAAATCCTCTTCCTGACTTCTGTCTCTTCTATACTGGATAAGCCCTTCCAAACAGATCCTGTTGTCATGCTTCTGAGGTTGCAGTCTTTCAGTTCTTAGCTACCATCTGGTCACAAACAAGCAATCATAACTGAATTCAACATCTGCACAGTCACAGACATGATAATCACCATGTACTTATAAAAGCGTGCATGTTATAAACATCTCAAAATAAAACAAAACCAGCACATGAGAAAAAGTATATGTAGATGAAGAACCAGTTAACACAGTATAGAAAAAAAGAAATGAGAAAACATCTGAATATATGTCCTGGCTCTCAAAAGCATAAAAATACCCACCGTTTAAAGAAATTTCTACAAAATGAGATTAAAGATACTGAAAGAGATAAATGATGATGCTAGCATCTCATCACCTACTGGCTCTAAAGTGGGAGCAGAATAATTGTCTTGCGACATACAAGAGGTTAAATGTATCATCTCAGAGGGACAGAAAGTGTCAAGATTGGTTCCATCAATTGCAACCGTATCACACAGCTCACTGATAAAAATTGGACATTCAAGGCACAAAGCCAGAACAGATGGTTATCATTGCCACATTTTAGACAAAACATCACATAAAATGCCAAAAAAACAACATTACAGACACTATGCAAAGAAATAATAAGATCCATACATGCAATTTGCATAAAAGTAGGGCACACTTGGAGTCTCTGTGTGGCTAACATAACTAATTACTTCTCTCCATCAGTGTTATTATTCTTCTAATTATCACTGTATTTTTAGCTGATGAAATGCTTCCACTGTACTATTTAAGACATCTCAAAGCTTCCTACAGGTGACTTAGAGGTTCCATCTGAACTGGATGCATACTTACTGTTTCACTTCATAGACTGAAATGGCAACTGGTTCTAAATGCTAAATTGCTGAATAGCAAAGTTTTATACATGTTGGGTGATGCACAAAGGCATTGTGCATACATGAATTACATCTGTCTTTATTTGGTTTATATGGCTTACTGTGTGAAAGATGAGCCTTTTCAGGAATCGGTTTAACCAATAGGACAATCATATACCTTGAATGTATGTAGTGCATGGTACCATCAATCCATATTTATAACAGCAAAAAGATCCGCATCTCAATGGCCTTTGATGGCACTCTTCATGATGTTGGAGGAAAAATAACATTAAAACAGTAAATCACTAAAGCCTGTATACTTACACAAACCTAACACCATCATCTATTTAATTTCTATTAGAAAGAATTTTCTTCTGATCCCAAGACAGCACGTAAAGGGCACTGTGTGCTACATTGATCTTATCATTCACAGAGTTCTTCCTTCCAGCCATCCTTATAATTTTTTTTCTACCTGATAGCGTGATTAATGGATGATTCAAAAAGCAGACCTCCTGCTTCATTAAGCATCCACTGTCTGCCCTTTGCTGATAAAGAGGGGTGGCATGGAGAATGGACAGGTGAATGACAGCAGGCCAGGTGACTGCTACACCTGTTTGGGGACTGATGAGTTCAGGTCAGGGAGTGGACAGGTGACTAGCGGATGGCTGATTGATGCATGGCTGGAGGCCGTAAGAAAGGAAGGAGGTGAGGGAAATGGTGAAGGCAGTTTCCAAAGGTATTGAAATGTCTAGGGAGTGAACAGACAATGGGTGAGAAGGTGAAGGGCCTGCCAGAGACACAGATGGCGAACTGAGTAGAGGCAAGCTCTGCGCCCGAAGAACCCAGATCCTGGAGCCAACTGTGAGCAGAAATCAAGTCAAACTGGGGCCATGTCTGAGAAGGGGGAGGGTGAAAGCAGACCTGCTGAAGAGCGGGCCCAGCCCTTTCTTGGTGGCTGTGTTAAAACCATTATACCGATCCACCTCAACATGCATCATCTATCAAGTGAGCATGCAGATTTAGAATGGTGTTGAGATGCCCTTTTACAATGTGCAACAAAACTGCACAGAAATGTGGAAGTTCCTAAATACTCACACTCTTTACAGCGTATAATACTGTGTCGCTTATAAAGTATTCATATGTGCACAACTTCACTGTTTAATTTATTTATATGTTGTCTAGCCTTTCAAGTTTTTGTAGACCAACAAGTGTATCATTTCTCAACCACACATAATACCAGTATACTGACTTAGAGCTGTCCTTAACACCAATATGTTGATTTGCTTTTTAACTGTGTAGTATATGCCAAACGAAACAAATTATGTGCCTAAAACTGTAAACTATTAAATCAAATGAAACAAATTATGTGCCTAAAACTGTAAACTATTAAATCAGTCCAGTAAGATCTTCAGTCTTCAGTTACTTTGCAATTAACATATGTACCCACATGTAACATCATAATTCATCATAATTATTATTTTGAAAACCTTTTGTAAGACTGAGACTGTACAACACAAATCAACCACATCATCACCACAATCAGAAAAATTGCATACAACTCCACGTTTGTTTAGAATTACCTTCACTGAAGTTCTAAAACATCATTATCCAACTAAGACACCATATGACGTCATCACTGGTTCACCCAATAAAGTCTTTTTGTATACATGGAGCAATACATATATTTCTTACTTTAATAAAACTGTGCCATCCAAGAGGGAAAAATCAAGCAGAGGCATGAATTTTGCTCAGCCACAACCAGTTTAGAATTGAACGTGTTACATGCTTAAATACACTGCCAGAAGACATGCTGAGTGACTTAAAATTGCATGTTCTGTCAGAGGCAAAAGCCATAGATTTTACCTTTCTACTTTTCTTTAGACATAGGGAATTCTTGCCTCTTTGTAACTGCACTGACAGTTGTTAAGACAGTTAGCAGTCAGTTTAGTTATTTTTAAGAGTATCCTTTCCCTAGTTGAGCTCCACAAGCTTTCCCGCAGAATACAAAGTAGATCAGCCTGTATGCAGTGTAAAGATAAACAATATTTTAATATGCCAAACATACAACATATCTAAAAGGGAAAGATAATTTGAAAACTGGATGTGATTAAGTCTTGTATGCAAATTTATACCAAAGCCTGTCTTCACTCACCAGGGTTTCAGTATATATATA
>JAOYFF010000007.1:23222974-23273909 GCA_025773925.1 Cryptomyrus ogoouensis | reverse complement strand
CAGTAAAACATAAGCGCCTGAAATACACTTAGAAAATGTTATCGATTATTCCAGTTTCGGTGAATGAACAGGAGACGGGGTCTTCATTTGTTTGGTATTGATCATGCGCGGACATACATTTATAATGAATGTATAAATACTTCATACTGTGAAAGCTGCACTAATTTCAATTCCCGTTACTTATGTCTTCAGCAACCACGTGTCAAATCCAAGTTTAAGTAGACGTTAGTAAAAGCAAAGTTTCTCTTATGTCGATCCGTTAAAAATTACAGTCTAATTTACAAATGATCATTTTAAATCATTTATCAAAAATGTCTTCTTAAAGAACTTGCATTGCACTACTCCTCATACTCTCTAGAAACACCTGTCTACCGGATAAAACAAAGCACTCATTTGAAAGTTAAGCAAAACGCTGCAGCCGTAGAGTAGACCCCTTAAATAAATACACAATTTATGCTTTACCTTAGTGATATCGCAGTCTTCGTATTTTTTATTTTTTATTTTTAAAAAGAAAGCTTCATGTCGCCACCAATCCTCGTCAGTTTCGTGTCGCAAATCGCGGCAGTCAACAAAAGGTGTAACTTCCTGCGAGCACCAGGATCTGGGAAAGAGGACGGGAGTACATAGAGGGCTTCTTCAGCCTGCCTCCTGGAGATCACCCCGGAGCGCAAGGAAATTCAATATGTGGTAACAGATACTCCAGGCAGCGTGCACGGCGCGCGTTCACGAAAGATGAGGGAGGGAGGAAGGGATGGAGAGAGAGAAAACAGTTTGATTTGGAAAACGTGCACCAGACAGCCCCTTGCAGGCTGAAGATCCGAGTGGGAGGGGCTTCACATACCTGTCTTCGCAGTCAAGATACAGGTGCTCCTACACGGGGTCCAATGGGGAGAAATACTGACACACATTAATCACGTCGTGTCATAATGGTTTATTTCAGGATAGTATTAGAAACTCAAAAGACGAATGTAGGAAAAATTCTGATGGCAGCGTCAGTGAAATTATCACTTGGGATGTGGTGGGATGTTTTGGAATGTTGTTTTCATATTAAGAGGTAGGTCAGAGCTAAACTTTTCTTCTTCTAATTAATATAAAAGTTTTTGAAAGTCACCTATATCATGTTCCATACAACTTTCAATTTTACATTGTCATGTGTTTTATTTCTTTTTTTAATGTCTGTATTGATTTTTTTCCTCAGTGGATTTGTATGAGTCAGACTGATCTTCTTCTTCCTCTTTATTATTATTATTATTATTATTATTATTAAGTAATGGTGGTGAGCAGTAGTAGTTATAATCTTAAATATTTGGTCCAAAAGTGTCCAAAAGCATGTCTGTCTGCTTTCTCTGATTGGCTCCATTTGTTTATTCTCCTGGGGGGTGTTAGATCCTCAACCATGCAGGTTGTGTGTGGAGATTCCTGAGACAGAACCCTGTGTTTCCTTTCCTGTCAGCTGAAAGGCATCCAGCCCTATTGGCTTCAGGGTTAGAATAAAATCAAACAAACATTGTGTACATTTAGGCACATTTTTGAGTATCCTCAAATGTCTCGGAAAACAAACAATAATGAGATCCTACTTTCACCTCTGGATCAAAACCTCACAAGCACGTAGCACATGGCCATTGTCATCTAGTACAAAGCCTGAGAAGGAGCCCAGTTTGTACACTGCTCTATATTCCTTCATTGAACCCTTGTGTAAATTGTGATTGCATACATTTAAACATGTGTGTACATTTAAAAATGAATTCTCATGCATACACCGGTGCTTTTAAGCTGACAGGACCGCACCAGTCATCAGGTGGGTAATCATCCCCTTTATTCTTGAGACATCAAAATGATAGAACAGAACAGAGGTGATGAGGTGGTAGATCGATGCTATCTTCAGATAATATGGGATAACACAGGAATTTATTTTTGGCCATTGATATTGGTGGCTACCCCTTTCGCCGCAAACCTTCATCACGAGTGCCATCCACACATAAACATATAAAGTAATCTATGCTTTCATGGTGATTACCCTGTCATCCAACAAGACCATTTGGTGCTGGGAATCCAGGAAGAAAGTGATGCATAATGGATAGACTTTCCATGGCAACAGCCTTCACTCCCCAGAAAAATTAATGTTTATAATAGCAACAGTGCTTGCTCACCAAGCTAATCCCCTTTCAGACAGTACGTAATATTTACAGATCAACTAAGGCATTTAACTGAATGTTGCATATGGAGTCATACCATTGAGGTAACTGAAGGACAGGCACGTTGAAGGAATGCTTTAGCATAATCCTAATCTTTAATTTACTTCTGGTTTGGGTTTAGCTTACATATATTACATATTACCAGTTTTCGATACATTTATCCATGCCTGGGAAAATTATGTTTGTGCACAACTGTTTTTCGTTTTAAAATTGTAATGTCTCTGCATCCATTATATTTCTCATGCTGTTTAGTCTTAGGATAAAATGTTTTATTTTGAATACGTAGTTGTCCTGTTTTGAAGTGGCAGTTCTCCTAAACTGAATTATGAATTGTGTATTTGTCTTACATGTCTGCCTATCTTTTCAACTGCCAGGTATCTCCAATGCTTTCACATGATAATATACAGATACATGAGCTAACAGAGAATGAGTGTCCTATATAATAGCCATCTTATGTGTTATATTCTGTACAAAAGAAATGACTATCGTATGTCTCATCATTAACTGTCTGCCACTGTCATTTTCAATCCACAGTATTCTGGGATGTGGGGAATCTTCTTCTCCATGACAACGAGAAGGAAGCCAGAAATGCTTTAGCCAGTCATTGGTGATGGTTCTCTAATTAACTCTTGCCTGTGCTTAATCCATAGAGGCAATATTCTTAATACACTCTAAATAATGTAAAGGAACATTGTTTTTTGTTTCTTTTTTTGTATTTTGATAGCATAATATTGAGAGCCCCCTCAGAAACTGCACACGTCCTAAAAAATTTCCCCCCCATCTGTCCAAATAATGTTTATGGAATTCGACGTTTCATAAAAATCCAGGTAATCTTGCAATTGTTTGTGTTCTACTTGATTGATGTTCTTAGCTAAATGGATATACTACACAGGTGTCAAATTATGGTTGTAATAGTTGGTTTGCTTTTCAGCATTGCTTTGATGTGCTGTATTGAACAAACAATAAAAAATTAATTAATTAAACACAGCAAGTGGGGAAAAAATACACTATTCCCAAGACAACCTATGAACTACCCATTGAAGCCGAGCACATGGTACGGTGAAGATATGTATGTTTTCTGATTTTAAATTATGATGTTAAACATGCAACATGTTACCATGAATTGGTAATCTGTTTAATTCGGTCAAATTCGGTTTAATTTTGTTATGGCATTCTTCTGAACATGATTTCCCCAAAGTGCCTAACACAGATTAAGCAAAAAGAAGAGGATCATGGATGGAAATAAAAGACATTAGTGTTCCACAGTACAAAACTTCTAAATGGAGAAAAAAAGCCAGGAGTGATGAAAAGAGGAAACTAGGACTTTCAGGTTGGAAAAACCACTGGGAGGACAATCATATACAAATCTTTGGTATTGTTAGAACCTTCACCTGTGTCCAACTTTCATAAAGACAAAACCTTTGCATTTTTTCATGAAAAGCTCTGTCTATTTATTTGACTACTTTACATGCATTTAGAAAGTTATATATACACATTAGAATTCCTCCACAAGTTTCTTTTAACTTTAGTTTACTGTTAGTTGTCATTAACAGTAAACAAACAAACAAACTAACTAACAAACAAATAATTTAATAAATAAATAGGGCATAGAAAAGGTCTTAGGTGTTGGTGAGGTATGACATTAATTTTTAAATGAAGATTTATTTTCAGATTTAACTCCGTGAATGTAATTAGACCTACTTTTATTCCCTTTTACGTTCACTTGGGATACAGTATGATGAGCAAAACATTAATATGTTACTCATGTCCCACGGTAGTGTCTTTCAGGGCTGCAGGATTGCCCAATGGCTGCTGTCGCATGGCTGTGGAAGTGTGCATCATTAACCAGATGCGTGGCATCTCTGGCGTGTGAATGCAGTGGGAGTAAGGTCTATAGATCCTTTGCATTTACATAGAGGTTTAATGAGCTGGGAGGATTGGGGTTTCCATGGCAACTCTTGGAATACTGTCCAGCTCAGGAAGGGAGAATCAGGTGTTTGGGCCTGGTTCTCTCTGTGGAGTTTGTGAATTGTGTCACACCTGGGTTCTCCTGGAGGAATTCTTGCCTGTCAGGGCTAATTTGACTGCATTGGCAAGTGAATTCAGGATAAATACATGTTTGAAAATTCACCGGTCAAAATCAAGGGTTAAAATCTAATGAATATTTCTGATAAAACAATAAACAAAGCAAATCATCCTAGAAATAAGAAAATAAATTTGAACTCATCATGTTAGAACATCACGTCATCATTTCCTTTCTGAAAGGTCTTTTTTCTGATGAGAAAAATAAAACTGTAAAAGCTTTTTTGTATTAATTGAATTTGTGGTATTCCTTATATTTAAAAGGTACTTTGCGCTGCTCTAAGTGAAGCTTGATAAATCACTGAAGTAAACAGTCAATTAGATGTGCAAAATATTGTATTTAAGCTGCATAACTGTAGCTTTTACTGTTCATCTTTGTCATCTTAGCATAATCATTTATTTATGCATGTGCCCCCGTCTTCATCTTAGGTTCTTCCCAGGTTTCTACAATGTTGTTCAGTTTTTTTTTCCCATCTACCAATCTATATGAAATGTCTCTAAAAAGACTTTAGTGCGTGTATGACCTGTAACGGACCGGAATTTCATCCAGACTGTGCTCAGTCGTGAGCCCTGTCCTCCATTAGATTAGGCTCTCCATAATGCAGCACTGGGTTCTGAAACAATGGAATGGAAATTGATGTATAATAAGTATTTATACTGTTTTGTTGATGATTTGGCACAATACATTAATTAAGCCATTGTTCTATTATCTATTTCTGTGTTTTGCCACATTTTGCACATGAATTGTTTTGTATTCATAGCTTTTCTGTGTCAGCCAGCATGCTTCTTTTAGTAACTACATTGCTTATTAAAGCAATGTAGTTACTAAAAGTCTTTCAGTGTAAGCGCCATGATGTTCACTACTGGAGAAATTTATTATGGTACTTGTTAACTGGTTTGTCAAGCATATTTTATGGATATTTTTTATGAGATCTTAATTTGTCGTGAACATTCTTCCTTGATTATATAAAATATATATATCTGTGCGAAACCCTGTCATTAAAAAATGAAGGAAGAGGAGTGCAAATGGTTCATCAATACCTTTTCAGAAAATATATCTATCAAAGCTTTTCAATTTCCCAGAAAAGAGAAGGAAAAGTTATATAAGGAAACATGACCTTATGTTTTGCTTAGGTAGGTGATTTCAGAGGACTCAATCTGTCAAGCCCTACAGAACACCTGTAAAGGGCTTTTGAAATTCAGATTTTTTAACAGAATCAATCCAGACCTACAGTACTAAATGATAAATCTAGGCCAATTGATCACAATTCACATAGGACAGGTGGAAAAAGCATTTCCCATGACAATTAATTATGTACTCCTTCTTATCTTGTCCCTTCTCCTTTTTATGAGAATGGTCATGTAGTGAGGCTACATCATTTTCCCAGTGGTGCATTAGCGAGTTCAGGGCCCGCGAAGTTGCACTTTCCACAGGCCGCTCTTCTGCTCCCACATCCCCACAATGATACAACAATTAACTATAAAACTATTTAATATTAGTAACTATCAAATAATTTCTAGTTAAAGAGAGTGTGACGTTGTATCAAACCAGGGCAATCGCATCATAAGAACAACAAACTGGCGAGTTTACACTTTCTCATCAGTCATATGCAGCAAGCAGAAGGAGGGCAAGAGAGACCGCATTGAATAAATGCATCTCCCCATAGCAGAAACCTTAAAACATTACACTCTGATCCAGTGTGCATCAACTGCATCCACAATGTGCACTCAAGGTACATTTACAATAGGTAGTATAGACTATAGAAAGAGGCAAATTCCAAAAGAAAACACAAAACAAGCACTTAGTATTAGAATGTTTTCCTCCGTGCTTTCCTGGCAGAAAACTAATTGATCAGGCTCATGAAATCCATCATAGTAGTATGCCTATTTCCATGGGTGATACCGTCCTAATGCAAACAGCTGAATCCGTGGATCGCAGTGAAACATCCGCAGACCCCAAATATAGTGTGATTTTTGTGACATACATGTAGTAAAATTTAATTGAAAAATTACACACAGTACATACTAACATTAAAAGAAGTAACAATAAAGTACAATGTACATTATTATATTGTACTGCATAATACTGTACTCTCACAAATGAAAAGCATTCTGATGTTTTAGCCCAATTTTCAAAGGACGATACAGCAATGAAAAAATATCATGCATCAAGGGATGAAGCAAAACAATAAAAATTTGCTTTTTATACTCCTCAAAGGACAAAGGAACAATGAAAAAACAAAGGTTACTGGTACACTTTTTATAATGAAAAATATTAGAGTATCATGTACCTGCACATAACCTGTAAAAAGAAAATTTTATTTGTTTAAAAATATAATACCCACAAATGTCTATTGTGGTTACTCAACCGTTTCTGAATTTTTTTTTTGGACCACAGTAATCCATGGGTAACTGAAACCGCAGATATGGGGACTTCGCATATGCATACCATAAATAAACACTACGGTATAAAAAGAGCACCAAAAAGAGATACCTTTAAGAATCAGTCTCTCCATTTACTTTTAGCCTATCACCAACTCACAAACAAATAAATGACCAATAAAGGATCACTTTAAAATAATAATAATAATAATAAACTAGATGGCCAATAGGGGCCCCCCATAATCACTCTGGGCCCCTAGGCTGCAGCCCAGGCAAGCCTGTCCATTAGTCTGCCCCTGTATTTGCCTAATGTCAGTTCTAGATGCATCAGAAACATCATTTTAAAATACATTTTTCTACCTTTCTCCCAGGATTTTTATGAGTTAATGATAAACTTTGGCTCTTATCACAGCTGCTGCCATGCAATGTAGCATGATTAAAGTTATATAATTTGGAGAAACTTCAGGACCTCTTTATCGCTTTACTGCGAACACTGAAGAATTTCCTGAAGACAAGTACATGGCAATCTACTCATATCTGATTAGAAGGCAGACATCTGCATCAGGGAGGGACCAAGAAAGTCCCACATTGGCAGGCGTCAGCCTGTGGTCACGCACATGGATCATCTTCATATTGTTTCAGTAAAAAGGGAAAGACTAGCCAGCTGGTCTGTGGGGGGTGTTTTAAGGTTTAAACTTGGACTGGCTGGCAAAGCCAGTACATATATTTATTAATAAAATAAAAATTCATGAGATTAATTAGATATGCTGTGGTGAATTAAGAAAGACTGGCAAAACAAAATAAAAGAGATTTACATGAATATGTATGATGATTTTATCAAGATTTCTGCACCATCGTCTAACAAATCTATAAATAAATATGAAATAACCCTCAGAACAGGTCAATGAACAGATGAGCTAAAACTAGATTACTTGACTTTTGGCTACAGCTCATGATCTAATTAAAAAGTAAATACATTAACAAACAAACAAATAAAAAATAAAAAAAAACAAAACTCATAACATTGATTTTCTTTTTTACATGGACAGAGAAATCATATGGGTCCTAGCCCTGTTTATATCATTATGTATCTTGCATTCTAATTGCAGGTAATTGCTTCCTCACAGGAAATACCCTGGCCTTTGGCCCTGTCACTTCCTGTCAAGCAGGGTTACAAAACAGAGTAAACCTGTTAGATGTAATTGTACAAGCTGAAACTCTGTTGAACATGTTGGTTCACTGATGCCCCAAAGAGAAATAGTCCCAGTGTGCTACAGAAGCATAGTGTGAGCAAACTTAAATTTACCAGTGAACACACTGTTGTCACTGTCCTCAAGCAAAAAAAAATAAGAGGACTACTGCTAACAGATATCTCCGCTGGGATGAGTCTTACCAGGAAGTCAATTCAAAGGTGAGCAAAGATGGCACAGAGTAAAGATAACAAAGGGTTTTGTGGTCTCTTTCTGCCATGACATAGAAAAATGCACTAATATGAATGAAGCCGGTAAGAAATTAAAAATCCTTGTCATATTTCTCCTTGGTGTGATTGGAAGAGCGCGGGAGCTTTCACAGCTTCAGCTGGGTTATAAGTAAGAGCAACTCCTGCATTAAATACAGACCTAATTACAACAAAGTGGGACAGTATATAGGGCATCAAAAAAATAGTCAGTGAGGACAGGCACAGAGGGGCTGAGGGATGGGGGAAGATGCATCTCCCCCCAACACTGGCGTAAACACTGCAAACACTCAGAAGTGCTGAAGGAATCCTATTCTTTTATGTCAGCTGTTCGTCTCACAGGCCACAGACAAATCTTGGGGAAATTCAAGTGGGGTTCACCATGAAGTAGCTGGCCTTCATCTAATGGCAATATGTACCCCAGTGAACCTCCATGAAGGAAGAGGCCTCGTGCTCAAAGGAAGCTCCTTCCTCTGTAATCATGTGCATGCCATTTGCTAAACACTATTATTGTGAAGTTCCACTGCAGCAAGTGAAAAATTCATGAAACTGTTTTCTTTGGGTATTTAGAATAAATTGGGAAATGGTTGCAATAACTGAGGTATCTGAAACAAAAACTGACTTTTCAACTTCAACCAAGGCTATATTTTTATATTACAATTTCTGACCAGAAGTCAAATTGCATTTCATTGATATCTAACGGGGGCCTTTTCTTGTTAAGTCAGCGGGCTTCTTGCTAAGGCAGATGAACTGAAGCAGTGCTCTTGAGCTTTAGGTGAGGTCTTGGTGCAGTCCGCTACCCAGTGACCCCAGAATTTTTCATTTGTGTGGTCAGTGCTAAAGAAAGCAATTATTGTGCTGTCTGGGGCTGTGTGTGACATCATGTAGTTGTATGTCATAATGAATAAGAGTGGACTGTACATTAAGGGCTACTAAAATAAAACTAGTGCACTTGATTTAAAGTTGTGGCCACAGGGATGTTACATAGTGAATAGGATCTGTTTTATCATGAAATATGAAATAGATTTTTATTTGTCCAGTAGAAGACTGTCAAAATACCATTTAAGACACATGAAAAGTTGTCCCAGTTAGACTTTTTATTCACTTCTTCTTCAAACCCCCCCCTTTCTCAAAGCATATTTCCTTGGAAAAAGTGGCAGGAGGAAGCCAATTAATCACAACGCCGTCCCCGATGTTTTCACCTTCATTTGTCTTTAGCTCCTCTGCGAGCCGTAAGTAGGTCAGCAGCGGCGGCAGCAGGACTAACTTTGGCACTGTACCCTTGGAGTGTGCTTTGCGTGGGCGCTGGGCCCGTGGTAGCAGGGCCACAAGGCTATTATTGGAAGAGCGGGTGGAATCGGGTACAGTCGTCACACTAAGCGAATTGCAGGACACCCCCCCCCCCCCCCCCCGCAAGGGAAGGGGGGTAGAGACAAGGTACGTTCTGCCTTACATCCGGCTTTTATAAAACTGGTGCTTTCTGGGTTAAGTGAGGGGGGACCTTAAGGGAGCTGAAAGCACATCCCTCAGCATACCCCAAGAATCCCTTTAAACATGGAGAAGGCATTGCCTCATGACTTCAACATACTGACGCAAAACCCTGGCTGGCTGTTTCGACACCATCAACAGCTATATCAGCACCACCCACAAAACACCAAACCACTTACACTCGTCAAAAAACACATGGAGCAGACAGTGGCGTGTCGTCTGGAAGTAGTCAGAGGAGGCTCGTTAATACAGACAAGAACATTAATTAATAAACAGCCGTACAGCATGTGAGTGCTGAACATGGGACTGAAGATAGATCTGCCTGCTTTAAAATAGCTGATCTCCCATGAATCCCTGCACAGGAAGATGAGATCTCTCACAGAAAAAATACAATGGTGGTGAATCGCTGTTTGTTTGGGTTATTAAGACAAACAAAATAGCTTAAGTTGTTCTTTCTGGTCTCTAGAGGAAGCTCAAAATGACGTGTGAACTTTACCTGAGAGGAATAAATTATGTCGAACTTTATTCAGTGCAAAACTGCCTGAAGGAGCTGAGAACACACCCAAAAACAGGCTAACGGGGTGACTGACAGATGACAGCTCTATCATCTTTTTCTCTCCTTTCATTCATTGTATCACATAAATCATGTCGTAAACTTGTTAATGACTTGCCTCTCTTCAGACGCTCTGTATTGAAAAAGGACAAGCATCTATTACTCGCTACCATTTACTGTTTTTCATTGACATTTTCTGTCTTGGCCTGACATATTCACCTCTTTGTCTCCATTTCATCTATCATGACAATTCCTGCATTGCAAGCAGTGCTCTTAAGAAGACTGAATGGAGCAGGATGAAGGATTAAAAATGCCTATTGTTGCCTCTCTAAATGTCATTCTGAAATGCAGTAGCAATAATGAAGCTTCATGTTACACTACACGACTAAAGACGTTTAAATTTCTGTGGAGGAAATAACAAAATTAAATTGGACAACAACCTATTGCTCACCTCACAGTGGTTTTCTCCTTGATCATTAAGACCAATTCATACTTCACTTTTCTTTGTGCGCTTTTGGTCCACACATGGGGTGAGTGACGTAAACTTTGTTATCAGGGAATTGTGCTGGACGATGGGCAAGTAGCCCAAATTTTTATGTCTGGCAGAGATCATGCACATTGGTGTGCCCACATGTAAGGAAACTGACAAGGTGGTTCCAGTAGGTGGCAGCACTGATTTTCGCAGTGCAGAGGTCAACCAAGAAAGAGTACAGGAAGAATAGCTGTTGTTGTAGTAGTAATTATGGTGAGCAGCTGCATGAGAAGGTGCTAAAATGCACCCTGGGGGGGGGGGGGTTATGCTTATTCTGCTCTCATCAGTGCAGAAGTTGCGGCCATGCAAGAAGTTTTGAGGCTGCTTTATAATACAGGGTGGAACAGCTGAACTTAAGCCTTTGGGTTCCTTTGTTTATTGATTCTATTTCCCATAAAACATTGCAATGATTTACAGCAGTATTTCATCGAAATTAAAACTCGTGTGCTGTTTGCTGAAGAGAGTAAGCAAACATACAATTATAATGATCTTGAGCACAGCCATAGTTTCTTGCAGCAACACACTGAAATGTCGTCAAAATGGGTGAGCACCTGCTGCAGAAGAGATTAAAGATTTGTGAAAGCCTTGCAAATACCAACAACAGCACAATCAGGTCTGATAAAATTTTATTAGCATAAGAACTGGTGTCTTAGTTGCCGATGTGTGCCTTGAAATCTTTTCTTGGACCACAGAACTACATGGTGCATAGCCTGGGCACAGGTGGCTAAAAGGAATCTAAAGAAATTGGTGATACTTAAAAGTAGTTCCTTATAAAAAAAACTCAAAAGTGGGAAATTGCTGCTTACTGTTCAATTAACATTCTTAAGTAACTACCTTTCCCAAAGTGACATTCAGTGCATGATTATTGGTACAAAGAAATCCTCTTGTATCTCATACATACATATTCTATAGGCTACAAAGGACAAGCCTCTTCAGAAATGTGGTAGGCATGTGTTTTGTTTATTTCTGATGAAGCAGAAACAGATAAAGTGTATATACCAGGGGGCTATTCCACAAAGCAGGATTTGTTCATTGGCCAGATAACCTAAGCCAAATGGAAGGATATTCCAATAGGAATGTCACTTACCTTTCTTCTTATTGGCCAGTCTTTTCACATTTGGCTTAAGTTGTTCAGCTAACTGGGAAATCCTGCTTTGTGGAATAGCCCTCAGAGGGAAATTCAAATCATGGTCCTCAAGGACCCAGCAATGCTGATTTTTCAGTCTTCCTTCATCTGTGAGCCAGGTGTGAAGCCTCTTTGGACAGTCAGAATCAGTTTTATTGTGTTTAACCTTTTTAAAGTAAACATCCCTCACTCATTAAATGGTCTCTCTCATCTGTGCATCCCCATTTCTTCTCACAATTTTCACTCAGCTTTTGTCTGGTGTGGTGCCTCATATGGGTGCACATAGCTGTGGATGCGGTTAAAGACAGTAGGCGCACGCCAGTTCTGTTTAAAGTCAGAGGTGAGCAAATGCGTACACATCCTTCACATGTGCAGTAGTACCAGTTCCGCAAATACATTTACATTTTATTCATTTACCTTACAATTTTATCCAAAGCGACTAACAGCAGAGGGACAGATTGCGAGTTTCCTCTGTGCTCCCTAGGATATCCACATGTATTTACAGAAGGTTTCTTCTTTTCTATTTTTTTTTTAAATCAATTTCACGTCCTTGTTGTCTTTCAAGGGTGGATTGTATAAATGTGAGTAGTGGTGGATCTCTTTAAGTAATCCTATATAAATCAACGTCGTTTCAGTAATACTGTACAACATCGAATAAGCTGTAATCACTGTGGTGATCACCGTTTTGGTCCACCGCCTGCATAGGGCCCCGAGGCGAACTTTTTCATTTGTTTTGATCACACTCACTGTCCACAATTGCCTGACATAATTTGATTTCGATTTGCTGATTTGATTTGCTGACCAACCGGTCTTCACTTTGCTGATTAATAGCAGTAATTGGGAGCTAATTACGTAGTCAAAGCACCTCGTGTATCTTTACATAGTGTAAGTTAATTCGCGTATTTGTAAATTTGTGTAAATTGTGAATGTTGTAAGTGTATAATGTTTGCTGAGGAATGTTTAATTAGTGCGTGACCATGAGTGTGGCTTTCCTGTCTGTGCTGCTGCTAGTATTAAACCAATACTGGCTGTTAAAAAGAGTAACTTTCATTTTAAAAGAGCTCTCATCGATTTTATTAAAATGACTCACGTACTCCCCAGAATACGTCAAATCATTCTGTGCCCTCAAGGGCTTTGGAATTTGTAATATTGACTATTTAACCTTTCCCTCCTAAAAATATATTTGGCAAAACATTTAATGGTGAGATTAAATTATTTTTCTTTATAATAACAAGATGTGGTATTCCAATTTTTTTTTTCAAAGATAGTCATCTGATAATCAGGGTTGTCTAATTTTTGGGTGAAAATGGTATTTTTGCTGATTTTTTTTTTGTTAGTTTTGTAATTTTTCTCCGCAGCTCTTTCCCTGGAATTGATTAAATCCACTCATCAGGTGTGTGGCTTAAAATAACCGCCCAGAGCACACAGAATGCACGTGAGCGTCATACACATATGACATGCCCATATTTTTGTGTCTCTCCGAACAAGGTGCGTATATGGTCTCTCAACACCAGCTCCATAACCAGGAAAGCCCAGCAGCGTCTCTACTTTCTGCGATAGCTGAGGAAAGCCCATCTCCCACCACCCATTCTCACCACCTTCTACAGAGGTACTATCGAGAGCATCCTGAACAGCTGCATCACTGTCTGGTAGGAAACTGCACCGTATCGGATCTCAAGACCCTGCAGCGAATAGTGAGAACAGCTGAGAAGATCATTGGAGCCTCTCTTCCCTCTATCACAGACACCTATCGCACCCGCTGCCTCCACAAAGCCACCAGCATTGTGGGGGACCCCACACACCCCTCACACACACTCTTCACCCTCCTGCTTTCCAGCAAGAGGTACCGGAGCATTCAGGCCCTCACTGCCAGACTGTGCAACAGCTTCTTCCCCCAAGCCATCAGACTCCTGAACAATCAGAGACTGGACTGATACACACACACCTTTACACAGTCCACTACCTCAATAACTTTTTGCACAACCTATTGCACTGTTGCATTTTACACTTAGCCTGTCTTACTCTTAAGACATGTCTTACTGTCATCTCTTCTATTTCTTCTATTGCACTCTCTTGTGTCACACTGTTTTTGCAATGTATGCACTTTTTGCACATTTGCACTTTATGTAGTCCTGTGTTGATGTAGTGTTATATGTAGCACCATGGTCCTGGAGGAACGCTGTCTCATTTCACTATGTACTGTATTACTATATATGGTTGAAATGACAATAAGAAACCACTTGACTTGACTTGATATGGCCTAAGTGCATCAATATGTCAGATAGTGCTGCACAAAAGTTTAACAAATTCGACCTTTTGGCACAAGTCCATTTAGCCATGCATGGTGATGCACTTGTGCTTCACTTGGCACAGCAGAAAACTGCTGCACGCAAGCCATAGAAAGCAATGGGTTTCTGCAGACAGGAAAGCTTTTGCAGCATTCGGTGATTAAGGCCCTTTATGCACATGAGAGAATTGACTCTCTGTGGATGCAGAACGCCTGACATTCCATCATCTAGCTGTAGACAAATAAAATGGCTGATAGAGATTTTCAACCAAAGCCACATCCAAGTCTCTCGAGAGTCTTCACTTTGCTGATTAATTACAGAACCTGTGGGAGCGTGCAAGATGACCATGTAAACCTTTGTGATACATATTTCCACCCAAGGGAAAAGTGTGAGGGTCATAAACCAAAAGTTAAATACATTTCATGCATGAGGTTTCACAAGGTTAATAGGATACCTGACAGGAAACAGTAGTGCTTTAAAAGGAAAGGTAAGCATATAATTAAGCACAATAAGTAACTTTGGTTCCAAAAATGTTAAATATACATGCCGTGTCCTTACACTTAAGCACCCATGTTATTTTTTTTATGTTGTTTAGCTAACATGAAGTTCCCAAGAAGTCTGGGAACAATTTACTGAAAAGCCACAGTGGCTCAACTGTGACAAACCCTCCTTTCTGACCTAGATAGACTGTTTTCTTATGTACATGTACAAACTGGTACCATTTCACCAGACAAAGTGATGTGTCCATGATTTCAACAGAAGTCAAATCTCTTTTTTTCAGTACGACAGTAACCAAAATCTATCAGACAAATAAATGTGACTGTAACCAGAAGTGGTGGGCAGTTGGAACAACAACATCATCCCCGGACAGTCCCATCACCTGCTCCGCCCATCTGATCTGTACTCCTCACACACCCACCAACCTGTACAATTTCTAGAAGTACTGGATGGATCAACTGGAAATGTAAAAGTTAATAAGTATGTTTTTACCTGAATGCGTAATGAGTCTTTGTTGTGACTTATTCATTTATTGCACATTCCACTTATATGTCAGTTTGCACAATCTTTCCCAACCAATTTTGCGGTCATCCAGTTTTTTGTGTCTCATGTCTTAGTTTCCATGTAATAGAATGTTATTTGTATTATTCATATTCTTTATTTGTCTAAATATTTATATTCTATGTATTCCTCATTTGCACTATCAGCAGCATGTTCAGCCTGGCATAACAGTAAGAACTAGATCAGATACACTAAAGGTATATATGGAGCCTTGGAGGGCCACCCTCTAATTAGTTTTTAATTAATAAAATGTAACGTTTTGGTAATTTGTGTTCTTGCTTAAAGAAAGCGTGACAACAAATTCAGAAGCTGGGGTGAAGTGCGCAAATACCATAGGTTATATGTTGTAAAGTTATTCTCTCAAATCTTTGTCATAAAGCATGATATTGTCACATCCAGGCATTGACAACATTCTGCAATGCGGCTTACAGACATAGGGAATACATCATGTCACAAAGCTCATATCCTCTCAGACTGGTTTCTTGAACTTGACGATGAGTTCACGGTACTCAAATGGCCTCTATAGTCACCAATTCTCAATCCAATAAAGCACCTGTGGGATGTGGAGGAACGGGAGATTCACATCATGAAAGTGCAGCTGACAAATCTGCAGCAACTGCATGATGCTATCATGTCAGCATGGACTAAAGTCTCTAAGAAATGTTTCGAGCACCTAGTTGACTCTATGCCACAAAGAATTAAGGCAGTTATGAAGAAAAAAAGGGGGTCCAACCTGATGCTAGCAAGTTATACCTAAAAAGTGGCCAGTGAGTGTATTTACATTGGTAACAAGACCTAAATAAGTGATAGGTGTGAGTAATTAACATTCAGGCACTAAGGACTCAGACACCAGGAGATGCAAATAATACAGGACATAATATGTTGGTACAGGCAAGGTTTTCCCTGTCAAAACTACCCTTGTTCAATATGTGGCACTGCTTCAATTTTGGGGCGATTGGTGTAAAATTTGAATTACTTCTAAGTCGTCACCCATACAATGCCTCTGCAAAGATTGAAGAAGATCCATCAAATAGTTTCTGAGTTATTATCTTAAAAGCAAAGCATATGCAGCAGCAGTAACGGTGCACTGGTCCCAAAAATATATTTTGGCTTATTTGCAGTATCAAGCCATATGTTTTAAAGATGGATACATTTTGTACCAGCTGATTATCTGGGTAATGCAACATAACCAAAACAATCAATATATGAAATGAAGCAGCACCAGGGTATTGGCTGAATGAGGTAAATAAAAAATAAACCTCAATGACACATGCATTAAATTTTTTAGAATGTTATAGATTTTGTTTTAGCCAAACAAACATTATCACAACAAACAAAATGATAAATCTTGATTTTTGGGAGATACAGATGTTCAGAAATGGCAGCAGGGAAGTAACTGTTGTACAAAATTGTTTTTTAATAAATTGGCCTGACCTTTGCAATGATTGATGTGTCTAAGACATTGAAGTTTTTTTCTGCATGGCCTGCTAGATATCTAGAAAAGCAAGGGGGTGGGGTCTAATTAGCCATTTTGGCAGCGCACACAGGCAATTTAGCACAAATGAGCAAAATTAATAATCATAGGCAATGGTTTTGAGGCACAGAAACTAAAACAGGTCAGATGAGAATTTGCGGAAGCCTAGCTTTGTAGTCTGGGATAAATCAGGGTGCCACACTGTATTTGATGTCTGTGAAATTTAACCCTTGAATAATTAAATGCACTCTCCAAGGTATTTATTAATTCTGTTAGTTAGAATGAAAATGAGAATGAAAATGTTTATGAAACCTATAGGATGAAAATAATATGCTTGTGTAAGAAAATGGTGTCAATATTAGTTTATACTGTCACTTCCTTTCATTTACGATTCCATTATTTTGTCATATATAAGCTGAAAAGTTTAAGACACGCACCATTGCCTAGAAGTGCGATGCTCGTTATGTGAAAGGCTAATTCTGCCATCTAGTGGTTATATTAGCACTATATGTTGTGTGGTTTTACGTTTGAATGACTCCGTAAACATTTTCATCCATCCATTTTCTGTAACTGCTTATCCTATTCGAGGTTGTGGGGGACTGGAGCCTATCCTGGAGGCTATGGGCACAAGGCAGAGAACAATCCAGGATGGGGTGCCAACCCATTGCAGGGCACACTCACACCTACGGACAATTTGGTAACTCTGATTCACCTTTGCATGTTTTTGGACTGTGAGGGGAAAACCGGAGTACCCAGAGAAAACACCATGATGACACAGAAGAGAACATGCAAACTCCACACACATGGAGCCATGGTGGACTCAAACCCTAGTCCCAGAGGCGTGAGGCAACAGTACTAAAGACTGTGTCACCCCCTAGACATTGTCATAATTATGATATAGTTTGAAGAAATCTGAAACAAATAAAGCATCAATATTGTAGGCTAAAAGCAAAGCATTTACATGTGTTCTGCTTAAGTAAGTAGTAGTATTATTTGCTATTGCTATTGCAGCTTAAGCAGCTTAAACTGGGAATTGAAGTGAGATTTCTGCCTGGAAAACAGCTCTTACATTGGATAGGATCCAGGCACTTATGATGAGGATATTGAACCATAATACAAGTGTCACATGTTCAAAGAAGTTTTGCAGAAGAATGGATGATGACCGATAAAAAAAAAAAGTAGCAGATAAGGGTCAGAGGATGGATTAAAGAGTGTTAGAGAATTTACAGAGCATGTATGAGCAATATACTTAAGTGAGAAGAAAAAGTGAACGAATGATGAACTATGTCATAAGTGCAGAGACTTAATGAGATGTCATGTTTGAAGAACATTATACAGTCATCTGCTGTAAGGAGAAATAGAGTGGATTAAGAAAGAGAGAAAATGCAAAGAACAATTTAGGGGGCTAGATAAGGAGCTACAGGTAATATACAAGCACTGTGAACATTCAGGTGAAAAATATTTTGAGAGATGAATATATGTCCTTGGACATGCTCTGAAAACTGTGAGCTGGGTGCAGCAGGTTGGTGAGCAGGAAAAGGGTAGATATGGTACTTCAGTGAAAGAGCAGCACCTACGCTGAGTGGCCACCTTATTAAGTATCCTCTTTGTCTCCAGAACCACTTCAAGGGTTCAGGAGGTGCACATTCAGAGCGGCCTTTCTGAACACACATGTTGCCTTCCTGTTAGCTGTAACGAGTCTGGCCGTGCTTCTCTGACCTCTCTCATTAACAGGGTGTTTTCAGCAACAGGACTGCTGCTAACTGGATGTTTCTTAGTAAGTGAAACTCCCACCATGTTTGGCAGCAGGAATCATCCATTCATGTTTCAAATAATGTAAATCACACATATTAGCCACCCTCATCCTTGACTCACTGACGTAGCCAATGGGGAGTCTGAGGTGGCACATGTGACAAATACAGAAGCAGAAGCATCCTCCTTGGATGGCTCCCATATCTCAGTGTTCCCCCTCTGTCTGGATTAGCTGCACAGCAACCAGATCTTTTGTTCCTTTCTTCATGCTGTATGTGTATGTAGGTACATGATTTGCTGTTTGGATTTATAAATATGTGTAACTCATGAAGTCATAGTGACTGGTGGGAAAAACATCCAGACAATGAGTTATATTTTTAGTTAAGGTACCAGTATTGATTTTTCAATTGTTTTGAAGGACTAGGAAATAAAGTTTTGTTTCGCAGTGACTTGGTACACAAATATATTATATTCAGTATTAGACAGACTGAATCACAGGTGGTGGGAAGTCATTCACTCAGAAATAGACATGTGGCAAAGATAGACGTGTGAGGAGACCTGTGAGTCAGCAGGAGGGGAACAGCTGAGTGTCGTCCACTAAGTATCGACAGGACAAACTGCTAGCGCTCCTTATATGATCAAAGGACTTAATTCATATATAGCAAAATACCAGGCTGTTCCCAAATACTGCTTCTTTTTTTTGAGGTTTAGCAAAGTATTCATTGCACTGTGCAGGCTTAGGGGTCATAGCACAGGCTCAGCCAGTGTCCAGTGCCCCTGGAGTTGGGGGTTAAGCGCCTTTGCTCAAGGGGCCATGGGCATATGACTATTTGACCAAGACCAGGGCTTGATCCAGCCACCTTCTGATCACAGGCACAGCCTGGTGTCTCCTTATTGCTCAATGTTGCATTTTTTGCCAGCTATTCTGACAAAAAATGTAAAGGTACAGCAGCAAACATAAATAAAGTACATAATACCCCATGTGACAGAGCAAAATTAGGAGCTGGCTGTCATACTTACTTACTTTTCTGGCTGAAAAGTTTAAAAGTCAGTTTGCCCTATATAATCCATAAAAAGAGCAGAGTGGCTCAGTGGTTAGCAGTACAATCTCTGTGGCTGAGGGTTTGACTCCTGTCCATGTGTATGTTGAGTTCCCTCTGTGTTCACAGCTACTCTGGTCTCCTCCTATAGTCCAACAGCACACTGGCATCTCAAAGACGTGCGTACTCTGTGATGGTGTGTGGGAGTGTGTGCCCTAAGGTAAGCTGACCTGCTCCCTAGGACGTCTCCACATCCTGTCCTGTGCTGCCTGGGGTGGGCTCTGGGCTCACGGCAACCTTGTGCTGGATGAGCAGTTAAGGTAGATGGATTGGGTGCTTGTTGCTTATACTTAAAAATCATTATGAATTGATCCATCATATAGGATATGCATGACCTCATCGACATAATAAAATACATTTATCAGTACATGAATTTTTCCTGTTCTACATCAACAATACATGTGGCTGGCCATCAATATGCTACCTTTTACTAAAAGAAGCTGTTTGACTATGAAGTGGCTGACAATGAGACGGATGACACAGGACCACAATATTACGCTGGAGATTTATTGCACAGGGCACATGAAACAGAATAAGAGACTCTGGGACAACAGCTGTTGACAGGTATATAGTGATGTGCAGTTGGCAGCCATCTTTGTAGCCCATAGCAGTGACAGAGAGGGACAGACCAAGTTGGAGCAAAGGTGTGAAGAGAGGAAAGCCTGAAGACTTAGAAGCACTTCCGGTGGACGATGGAGGGCCCAGCCTCCTCGTATTCATCTTTGCTGATCCACATTTGCTGGAAAGTGGAGAGGGAGGCCAGGATGGAGCCGCCAATCCAGACTGAATACTTACGTTCAGGCGGAGCAATCATCTGCGGAAGTGGGCAGAAGTCAGTCATCTCTCTTCTTATCAGGCTACTCATCACTAAAGAGTGTCTACAGTATGTAACTCGCCAGATTACCTCAACGCCTCAATACCTCAAAACCGTTTTCAGTTTAGAGCAGTGGTTCCCAACCCAGTCCTCGGGGACCCACAGATGGTCCACATTTTTGCTCCCTACAAGGGAGCTGGGAGGGAGCAAAAATGTGGACTGTCTGCAGGTTCCCGAGGACCATCATGGGACCAGCATTGGTTTAGAACAAGAACACTGCCTGAATATGTCATTTGCATAAAATGAAACCCTGTATTTCTCCATGTAGACAATGCTCCTGGCTCCATTTCCCCGGCTGTTCTTGCCAAGGTCTTCACATGCGCTTCTACTGCTGCTGGTCATACAGTATGTCATTTGCGAAGAAATCTTGTACGTGTGACACACAGACAACATCTGTACCTTGATTTTCATTGTGCTGGGAGCTAATGCAGTGATCTCCTTCTGCATGCGGTCACCAATACCAGGGTACATAGTGGTACCACCCGAGAGCACATTGTTGGCGTACAGGTCCTTGCGAATGTCAATGTCACACTTCATGATGCCGTTGTACGTGGTTTCATGAATGCCAGCAGACTCCATTCCTGTGAAGAGCACAGTCACATTGCAAACTGCTGCTCTAACTCACTGAGGCCCACATATGTTTAGCCTCAGGAGCAGTGGTTCTGTTGCCAATCACCCCACCATTTAAAGTTACTTTATTGTGCATCAAATCACCAAAAATGAATTGCAGGCACTAAAATGTGACTGAAATATGCCACTGGCTCTGTCTTATGACTGACATCTTCCATGCCTGATCTGATGCTACATTCGGCCTGGCATGTATATGGCACCTTGCTGCTGGGGTTTAGTTTGTATTTAAAAGGCAACTGAGCAAAAACTTTAACCTACATTTTTCTGTCAACTGAATAGCATCACATGCAGGAGATGGTTTAGCATTGCAAATTTTTTATTTTTTTTTTTACAAAATATTCATGCAGTGGTGCTGGACTAAATATTAATGAAAATATAATTGCAATATTATTTATTCATACCACTATTACACTGCCAGCTATATTGACCCTGAACATGTAATAATGAATGCAGTGTTGGTTCGGATAATCGGAAGACACTGTTAGTAACAGACCAATGAAGGACGGCTGGAAGAGGGTCTCGGGGCAGCGGAACCTCTCGTTGCCGATGGTGATGACCTGACCGTCAGGCAGCTCGTAGCTCTTCTCCAGGGAGGAGGAGGAGGCAGCGGTGGCCATCTCGTTCTCAAAGTCCAGGGCCACGTAGCACAGCTTCTCCTTGATGTCACGCACAATCTCACGCTCAGCTGCCGGGTGGAAAGACAAAGTCACAATGATAATCAGCACCATACTCGCTTCAGCAGTCATGTGTTAATACCAAATGTACTCTGGTTCAAGCAGCACATTTACGATATATATTTTTTCTGAGTAGATATACACTTACTAACCAGACAAATAGCCTTAAACTTTTCTCTGATTGTCTAAGTCCTTTGCACTGTACTATGTATAATAAAAATTAAATAGAACAGAGATCTTTATTATTAAATTCACGGTGTATATGTAATACAACAGGTAATACAATGACTGGGTGATTATACAAACAAGGGATTGGGGATCAGGGTTTTAAATTTTATTGACAGAGCAATGAATAAAGAATAAGGTGTCCTTGGTTAAGACCAGTAGATCTGGCCTTTCTAAGAGTATTTCCATAGCACTTAACCATACTAGCAAGTGTTGTGTTAGACATGACCGATAGCCAGGAGATGGCAGTCTTTCAATGCCATTGAACCACTAAAACACCAGAGGCATTGATTTTAGTATACTGAATTTCATTCAGAGAAAAAATAACTTCAATGCCTACATTACTGTTCCAGCCTGTTCTGTGACTAGAAAATGATTTGATTTTTGTCAGCCAATTCAAATGTGATACACTAACTTTATTTTGCAGATATTACTCTTTTCCTGCAGTTTCCTGCAGTTAACTGGAAGGGCATTTCCTTGTCCGTGGGAAACTGACAAAGAGTGCAAAAGATTGATTGTGTTAGTTCATCTCCAGGCAATATTACAAACATGAAGTCTTTCTCTCTACTGCAATAAACTAAGAGGAAAAAAAAAATCCAGCAGGGCACTGACACGTCGTCTTGTGAGTCTGCGAGTGTGATGAGCGGAGGCATGTGTCGGGCTGACTCAGGGCGGGTAAGGCCACTGCTCTGACTCCCACACGAGGTGGCCCAGCTGAAACATAACTCTTTATTGTTCTACATGCAGTGCAAGTGTGTCAGACAGAGTTGTGGCAGCAGACACACTTTCTGGAAAACTAATGGGCTGACCGCACTCTTAGGATGAATAGTGACATGCTTCTGATGTCTGGGATGCCACTCTCCGGAGTCACAGGACCCCCTGTCTCCACCCCCTGCACCCCCCACAGCTGCTAAGCCCACTCATGACTATCAGCCACCCATCCCCCATCTGCCAAGTGCTGAAAACCCTCTTCTATTTTAGTTCTCTTATCTTATGTACTGTTTAGTTGCCTCTAACTGATATTCAGTCTGACACTGAAAACCTATGAAAATAAAAGGAGTTTCTGACCAGTTGTAACAAATGAGTAGCCTCTCTCAGTCAGGATCTTCATGAGGTAGTCGGTCAGGTCGCGACCTGCGAGGTCCAGTCTCATGATGGCATGGGGTAAGGCATAGCCCTCATATACCGGTACGTTGTGGGTCACACCATCCCCGGCATCCAGTACAATACCTGCGACAGTCAAAGACAAAAACATTTTTGTATCAGTGCAGTCAACAATAGTAACAAGAAAAAACACAAATGAATTTTTTTACAATTTGTTTCCTTATTTGTACAACAATTATCCAAAGGAGGTGGCATGGTAGCTAAGCTGGCTAAAGCACTGCTAGTTTGTATTGTTTGGATTAACTGTGAAAGCTCTGAGTGTATGTGGTTGTTTTCTTCCTTTACAGTGATAACAAAAGTATTCTATACTGTCACTGAGAGCAGATTCAAATATCAAGATTTGTATTCAATGCAGGTAAGGTGAAGTCAGACTAACTCAATTTCCTTTGTATGTTCTAGCGCCCTTACTACAACCAGACTTACCAGTGGTACGGCCAGAGGCATACAGGGAGAGAACAGCCTGTATGGCCACATACATGGCAGGCACATTGAAGGTTTCAAACATAATCTGCAGAAACAAGGACAACACCATTATACTATATACTATACTATAAAGTGGATGGACCACTGCATGAAATGAATAGGTTTTGGACTAAGAGAGGTTTACATTTCTTTGGTCAGGTAGGTATTAAACACTTTTATTTATGGGTAATCTTGGGGGTATACAAGCACTATATCACAATGCTTTTAATAAAAAGTCATCTGTGACAGAATGATAAACATCTAAAAATGAAATGAGAGCATAGCTATACAGTTTAATAGCAGATCCAGAGCATTTTCCAGTGGAAGGAGGAAAGTATGACCTGGGTCATTTTCTCCCTGTTGGCCTTGGGGTTCAGTGGGGCTTCTGTCAGCAGGACAGGGTGTTCCTCAGGGGCCACGCGCAGCTCGTTGTAGAAGGTGTGATGCCAGATCTGTGACGAAGTGATGAAGGACATGTGAAGTGGCAACACGTTGGCAAACAGGGTGACATCAGCGTTCACCTTCTCTTGTAAGTTGTCTTTAATTATCAATTAAATTAACGAATACCCTGAAAATCAAGAAAAAGAATCCTACTCTGAAATAGACACCAGGTAGATTATTAATCCAATGAGAATGACATATCAACAATACACATACAGTAACCTCACAACTCAGAAAATATATCTGATTTCAAAATAAATGTAAAAGAAAATTTATATTTTCTTACATTACAATTTTGTAAGGATGATGAATTATTTAATTTTTAAGTTGGTCAGCTGCACCTGACGATAAATAAAATGTAATTTTTGACATAGCTCGATTTTGTCTCTCTATGAATGAGTGCACCTTTTCCATGTCATCCCAGTTGGTAATGATGCCGTGCTCAATGGGGTACTTCAGGGTGAGGATGCCCCTCTTGCTCTGGGCCTCATCTCCCACGTAGCTGTCCTTCTGGCCCATACCCACCATCACACCCTGGAAGAAAGAATAGTGTTGGTTACAGTTCCGCAGCTTGGAAAGTATAAATCTAATTGAGCATCAATGCTGAGCGCTTTTCTGAACATACCAGGCAATTTTCTTGTCATCCTGGTCGTGAGCCCTAAGGTTTGCTGTCTATATATGACGGATGGAGATTTAGTAAGGTGTTCTGCATTTAGTCTATGGGCATTGTGAATGGGGCTGAACTGGGTTAACACTGATTTTCAAATTCCTGTAGTAAAGTTCTTGGTAAAATTCCTTAGTGGTCTACTAAAGTATCAGTCTAATTATGTCTGTGGCAACATTGCTTCAAGTCACTTTACTTTTGGTCATCAGTATCTCAAGCATCGCTAAATATGAATGCCAAAAGATACCCTCTGCTTATCTTAAGACACCGGCCTAAAGGGATTATGAACTGCAGCCCAGATGCCATCATACCATTGAGACGTGCTAATGCTTACACAATTAGTGCCGCTTCATTAAAGGATTATATACTGCTTACTAGTGAGGTTGAGCCAAACTTGAGATGAGTAACATTGTAAACCCAAAGACCCCAAAGGACATGTGGTAAGACGGGGAAGGGTAACATTGCTGGAGAAGGAAAACTGAACTAAGATAAGAACAGTGTATGAGGGTTGGACAATGCTCTCTTTCTGTCAATTTGCCACAATGAAAAAAGTCAAAACGTACATTTTTTTTTTTTTAAATGTGCATGGCCACGGCATCTGGGCAACAATGTCAATCAGAGGGAAATTCTCACCTGGTGGCGAGGGCGGCCCACGATGGAAGGGAAGACAGCCCTGGGGGCATCATCGCCGGCAAAGCCTGCCTTAACCAGGCCGGAGCCATTGTCACACACCAGGGCAGTGGTCTCCTCCTCGTCACACATGTTCACTCAGACAGCTGTAACCCTGCACTCCTGAGCAACACGGAGGATCAGTTTTATTAGCCTGGTGGATATCCTAAACATTACTGACAGCATTACAATTTCTGTTCAGTGAGTTGAGACTCCATCTTAAGTGTTCTGCTAGAGCAAAAACAGATTAAATAAAAAGAACAACCTACAAAATACTTGTTATACTATTTTAATAATAAAGTACACCATCAGCCAATCCACATTTGCCTTGAAATTTGCAGTTTTCATTAGGTATATTGGTTATCCAGATCCACATCTTTCATAGTTTTCCAGGATTTTAAGAGTTTGAGGTTCATGTCATGTTTAAGGGTTGTATCACAAGAGTTAGTTATCAATAACTAACAAAAGATAAATCTAAATAATACGAATGGACTGAAGTAACCTGAGACTTTTGAAACTGTAACATCAACTAAACTTTAGACAACAAAGTTTATAAGCTAATTATGCTTTTCACTCAAAAATATTAAAAAAATATTTTTTTTTGGTTTCCTATACTAAAATGACATAATTTTGCCCCCGTGAATATGAAATGACCTTTCTCCAGCTGTATTAATTCTGACACTCAAAAATGTTCTTTTAAAGGGCGCTTGCACTAATATCACTATAAAAAGAGAACAGTCTCTTGTGTGACTCACCTAGGAGAGCTGGAGAGGAGACTTGTGAGCTTGTGCTCCCTTGAGAGAGTAAAAGCCAAGCTTCACCTGGTCCAGGCATTTATACCGGGATCCCCACGGTCCATGCCACCGAATACCATCAGCCCGTCAGCCCTTTTTAGGAGACATTGCCATGCTAACAAGTGGACTTTAAGTCCAAAGGCATTTTGTCCTCCATGAAAAAGGACACAATTGCTGTGTGAAGCTGGAATCCATCCCACCAAATAGGTGGGCAGAAGTCTTTGTATGGGTTTAATATTAGACTGTAATTTATTGCATGGAGACACGTGGCCCATTGTGGGAAGACAGGTCGACCGTGTGTCATAGAGGATGGCATTTTGGAATCCTGCGGCATTGCACACTATAAATAAGATCCTGTGCATAAGTCATAATGGAGGTATGGCCTTTTGTCTGTCCATCCACTGGGGCGTCACTACAGCAGGCATTCCATAAAAAGTACTACAGCTGGAACTCAACCTCTAAAATGCCTTCAAAGGAAATTTCCTTCTGCAGTGATCAGAGTTTAATGACAACAATGGTACACAAACCTCCACCAAGGACAATAAGAAACAAACAAATCCAATTTAAATGCAGTCAGAAAATCGCTATTAAAGGAGGCATAAAAATTAAAAGCTATCAAGTCACAAACTCATGAAGATAGTTCAAATCTATGATCCTGCCTTTTCATTTGTATGTCAGTACTGCAAAGTTCAAAGAACGAACAGTAATGTTTTGGGGCACTAAGAAGAATGAGAAAATAATTCCAAAAATAATAATTGCATTTCAAAAGGTTAATGACCAGAGGACAAAAGGTTGTTTTCAACAGCTTTATTAAAATGCTTCATTTCGACAAAAAATCCGTAGTAGGCAAGAACACCCTGCACTATATTGCACGTTTACCCTATCAATGATACTCAATGGTGAGGGAACAGTCTGGTGAGGCAAAAGATGCTGATGACCACCAGCTCTTCTTAAAAAATAGATATTATATAGAAAATACCTTGGATGCACTCAGTAGCTTTTAACATAGATTTGATTCCTCATTCACACAATATATACAAATCAGTAGGAACGTAAGAGAAATAAACATTTTGACAGAGTACACTGATGCACATATGACTTGTCAAAGAAACAAATCTCAATGTACAATAAAGGTTTTAATATGACGTGCCAAACCTGATATACATAAACCCTTATATAATATACTCTTATCCTAATAGGACTGCTTTTAAATAAATTAAAACAGCAGAGATCTGTAGTGCATAGCTCAACCAGCAGCTAAAAACAAGATTGGGAGGCCATTGTACTTTAGTACCTTTAGAGTTGAGTATGAACATGTATTTGTTTTAAATAGTTTTTGCAAAGCTTTAATCCTGGAGGAGTTATCTTCAAGATGGTTGAACAATTTAAGCAGCAATGTCAACATTCAACTCAAAATGTGTCATCATTCTTTAACACGTTTTGTAGATTTCCAGCATTTGTTTTGCTGCAGTATTAACTGTGATACATTTAATAGGGCCCTGAGGGTGTGAAGGTCTGTGCTGCGAAGCCCCTGTGGCCCTTGTAAAGAGCCCTTGGGTCATTTAATGCTGGCCAGCAGAGTTAACTGTTCTACAGGGTACCAGTGAAGCACATAAATACGATGACGTGCAGTGTCAGCAGATACGCAAGAAAAAGGTAACGAGATTTGGCCCGTGACGTCAGCAGCTTGGAGCAGTACAGACTCCGCCCCCGGAGCCACCGCTTGCAGGACAGAACTCCGCCTTTCATCTGGTGGGTGAAAAAATAACTTGCACTACAGCCGACAAGCTCAGGTTCTGCATGGTTTATGATGTGCTGATGAAATTCATTGTCTCATGACAGCACACAGTAAGTAAAAAGCTCCTGGTCTTAATGATGGAGACAGAGGTGAACACTGGAATGCACTAACCTTGCGAGTGACAACATTCTCACTGGGGTCAATGATAAGTGCTTCCCGTTCATCCTCAGACTCCAGATGAATAGTGAATTCTCCTTGACTTGCCCTGGAAATGCTAGCATTCATGCTGAAACACAATAATCAAAAACAAGTGTCAGGGCAGGAAAAAAATTTCAATGTGTACAAAAAAAAAAATCACAACATACTGGGGTTTGCAAAGATTCTCTGGGGTTAACAGTTATTGTGAGTTTATCTACGGTCAGTGTTTGGAAAAGGAATGCAGGAGCTAGAGGGCCTGAAGTGATGATGGCACCTGTTCACTCTCTCCTCAGCGAGTCCCAGAGCATCTTCAGCCACCTGCCTCCTGGCCCGCTCCTCTCTCAGGCTCTCTGCAAGCTGGGTCAGCTCATGTTGCGTAGAGACTAGCTGCTGCTCCACCTCCACCAGCCTGCAGCATATGAACATGAGATTTGGAGGGGATATGGGAGAAACACAAGGCGAACAACAGGAGGACACAAGGGCAGAGCAAAATGAATAAGCATAACATGTCATTTTAATACCTCCCTTTTAATACTATGCGAGGGGGTACAAATATTTATCAACGTCACCTGGTTCTCTGCTCACTAGCCTGGGGGGTGTCCATTGCCACCACGGTAATGCTCCGTTCTTGGGGTGCTCCAGGAGGAACCTCTGGTGCCACTGCCCCCTTGTGGAGAAAGACTGTCTGGTCAACAGGAACTTATTTACTAGTCCTAGTAAAGTAGTAGTAATATAGTATATGTCCATAAACAAAGATCTAATTTGATTATATAATTATCAAAAACAAAGAAGGACAACTTAAGAAACAATAACAGTGACAGAGATGCTTGAATTCAGGAAGAACTTACATGAGCGCGACCCTGGCCAGGAAATGCCTGCATCTGACTCTCAAGCCAGTAACAGCGATTCTGCAGATCACCCAGGTTCAGCTGTGTGTCCCTCAGGGTCTGAGACATTGTCTTTAACTGGGAAGCTAAGCCCATCTTCTCCTCCACAGTTTGCAGAAGCTTGTAAAGATGACGGGGGACAAGTAAAGTACCAAACAAGTGTGCTATACATATGCTTCATACAATAGTTTGCTTTTCAGAACTGTGATACAGAAATTTACATGGAATTCATTGCTTCATTAATAGAAAAGAAATAGGTCCTAGTGCAGTGCCAGTACCTTGGCGTTGACCTGCTGAAAGTGTAAATCTCGCTGATGGATCTCTTGGAGACAACGCTGGAGGTCGCTTTCAAGCTGGCGTCGCTCTGCTAGAAGCAGAGGGAGCTGCTCACCAGAGGAGTCCTTAGCTATTGGGGCTGAGTTCACCTGAAAGAACAATCCGAAATGAAGTCCTGGAACTTAGTTGCAGCCATTTCTAATCCATTTAGGAGTGGTGGAAAAAGTTCTGTTATCATACTTAAGTAAAAGGACAGATACTTCACCAAAATGTTACTCAAGTGAAATTCATCCATTATAATATTACATTTTAAAAAAATGGTTTTCAAAGTACTAATGTAAAAAGCACAAAAAGCAACTAATCCTTTTAAATTTACTCAACGTAGATTTCACTATGGCATTGTAAATTATAGTTCAGCACATGAAGGAAAACAGTCATATTCTTTTTATTCAGAAAAAGCTATGAAACTTGCCTTGCTGCACAGATTAGCGGATAGACTTTTGTACTCTGTGAAAAATAAAAGACTGATCTACAAGCCAGATTTAATGAGTTATAAACATATCCCGGACCAGTACTATAAGACCTTTTATAAGTGGTAAATGACCCGACGGAAACCCTTGTCCTCCACTACGAAAACAGCTGATCGTCCAATGCATTATTTCAGTAGCAGCTGTAGTGCTGCTAACTTTGAATATCCACAAATTAAAATATCCATCTCACAAAAACAATATGCATTGAATAAGAAGAAAAATATACTGCTGAAGAATCGAGAAAGAAAATCACAGTCTTGATTCTGAGTGAATAAAATCATTATTAATATTTTACCCAGAATTGTGCAGCTACTCAGGTGCTCTGCATTTGATGTTCATGCAGAATGTATTCGAGTAAAAAGTCATAATTTTGCTCAGAAATGTAGTGAAGTGAAAGTAAAAGCTGAAATAACTGAAATAGTAAATAACTGAAGGTATGAAACTAAAAAAAACTAAACTATTTTTTAAATACAGTAAAAGTACTTGTAACTTTCATACTTACAGAAGTGTGAAGTAAACTTTGATTAGGTTCTATAAGTTCTACACAACAATCAACATGAACAATCAGAAGAGTCTACAACCACACACATCCAAATTTGGGTCTTAGATAGCGAAAGATGTGGAGGATTATTTAAATATAGGCAAGCATTTAACTGGTTTACTTCCACCTTCACAGGATAACTGGACAGGGCTCCTCTGATACCACACTCCAGCCCAGCTCACCAACCTTTTCAGCCATGGCAACTACTGGGTGCTTGAGGCTGTGGTGCTCTGACATCAATTTGTTTCTCTCAGACCTGAAAAGCAAATGAGACAGCATCCATCAATGTTACCTTGGCAAACTACAAACAGCATTCACAGGGCTAGCTCTTCTTGGAACCCCTGGTTACAGAGGGTATGTAGCCTCCCCTCTGGGGACCACTGCCAGAGCCTCATGCCTGTAATTCTTCCCCTGCTTCTCTTATGTTCACTAAACATAGCAGTAGCAGTTTCCATCACAGCCTACAAAAAACAGCTCACTTGCTGTGCAGTTTGCAGAGGGCAACCTAGAGGACAGTTCTGACATATGTACACTTATGGCTTCATCTTAGCAAATGCAAAACATGGCTTTGACAGAAGTCATGCCTGAAAGAGACGGACATCATAACACAATTCAAGTCTGAAGGAAGTGGGTAGAATCTTTAACAACTATGGGTCAATCAGAAATAAAGTGTTCCCAGTGCCATAAAAGACTCTGCAATCATACCTGCAGATATCACTGATTTGCATGATGCTATTCTCTTTGGAAACATAGGAAACTTTACTGTGGAACATGACGATAACAACAAATACCTGTTTCTACTAAATGCAGATTTCACCATTTTTCAGGCAAAACGGAAAACTCAAAAATTTGAGATATCCAAAGCATCCAAAGAAATGTCAAGGGATCTTACTGTGTTCATACTGAGTGGAACCTAGGTGTTCCCTCTGTAAGAGCTTAAAGACCCCCATATAAGAGAAAATATGCACCAGGCAGGGGGTAGGGGGGCGGTCTGACCCTGTTAGCTTGACCTCCCCACCCCACCCTCTCATCCAATTAGCAACTTTCATTGTGTCCCCCTCCGAAACTTCATGTCATGGTCAGACTGCTCACTAGGCAGATAGGATAATTCAAACATTGGTCTTACTTCAGTTCTGCAAGCTCCACCTGGTACGTGTTGATGTCTATCTCTGTCTGCCACCTGTAAGCCTGTGCCTCCTGCAATGCCTTCTCTAGGTCAGCATTTTCAGACTTCAAGCTTCCAACTTCTTTCAGCTGTCCCAGAAAACAAAACTAAAGTTAGAATGATGATATGACTTGGACAAAACACATGTATACTATGTGATTTAAGATAGGGATGTAACGATATATCGAATTTCACGATAACGTGTCATGGGACTGTGCCGATATCTACTAGGATATTACATGGTTATTTCACTAGCACAGCTGCATTCTCCCACTCAGTCGAAAATCGCATTGTTTTTGTTTGAACAGCAGAGGGTGCAATCAAACTAAAAATATTGTCGTCTCACTGTGAGTGATTATTGACAAGATCCAGCTGCTACAATAACGTATTTTGTTACTTATTTTTATTTACTGCTACTACCGACTGCTGCATTGTTTTTGTTTTGCAATTGTGCATACATAGTTCAGTGATCCATTGCCAATGACAATGCTATTTTTGACACATGCTTAGGTCATGGCTGGCCACTTCTGTTATTTAATTAAAGAAGGAAAGCTAAAGCACTAATTAAAAGGAAAAACATTTAGATGAATGAAAAAAGGCTGATTTAATAAAAGGACAAAGTAATCAGTTTTCTTTATATTTTAATATTGTGATAGATATTGTACCATGGACTACCATCACAATATTGCTGTATAATGAGATTTTGGTATCGTTACATCCCTCATTTAAGGTATGGAAAAAAATGAAGAAAAAAAAAAAAAAGTGGTTCATGCTGCTGACCATTCAAGACACACGAAAAAATGATTTGTAAGCAAGCCTAACAAACTGATATAAAAACTTACCAGCCTATTCCTCTCAGTTTGGAGGACATCAAAACTGCTATTAAGATTAATCTCCTCACTGCCCACAGGTGTAGCTGTACCGGCAGTTGTCCCCTGCCTGGACTCAAAACCCCTTTTAGCTTTTGCCAGTTCCTGAATCAGTCGGTCTCTGTCATCTTGAAGACTGGCCATTGACCCAGAGAAGGCTGCCATTTGCTTGTTGTACATGTCATTCTCTTGTGATAGCCTGTTGAGCTCTGTTTCCTTTTCTGAGATTATACAGCATAGCTCATCTATTTGTTTTGTCAACTGAGAATGAGTGTTGTCACTTTCAAAAGCAGAGAGTTTCTGGATTAGAATATACCTCTCTTTAGTTAGACTGATAAGTTCAGAATTTGTGTCACTGAGTTGCCCCTCAATCTTGTTCATAGCTGCTGTGGTCTCCCTGAGTTCAGTGTCGTATTTATTATGTAAAACTTTGAAGTCGTCAATGAGATGGTCTCTGTCATCCTGTAACGCAGCCATAGCTTTTGCTAATGACTGATTTTGAGCCTCGGTGGTCTTGCACAGATTCTTGGCCTCGGACAACAGTTGTTCGGTTTGCATTAATTCTTTAGCAAGCTCTGCAACCCTGTTTTCCGCAGTTTCTCGCTCATTTCTCATAAGGTCCACTTCTCGTTCAAAGGCATTGAGTGCATTATTATATTTGTTACTGGCTTCTGCTAGGTGATTCCTTGTTTTGACTTCCAGTTCCTGCATCTCTCTTTTCAGGTCATCATTGGTCATTTTCTGTGCTAATAATTTTTGTTGCAGATCATTACATTCTGCAGCTTTAGCAGCTATTTCCTCTTGTAGGTCAGAAATCACTTTGGTTTCTTTCATTTCAGCTTTCTGTTTCTTCAGGGCCAATACCTCAGCATTAAGTTCCTGAACTTGAGTGGCAAGTTTTGAATTCTGAACTTTTATGATATCATTAGCCTCTTCTTTTTCCCGAAGATCCATCAAGGCCTCCCGAAGTTGATATTCAACAGATGTTTTCTGACTTAATATGTTTTTGACGGAATCCTGTTCTTTCTTAAGGAGTTCTTTTAACTGGTTGTCTTTAAGGGATAAGACTTGATTAAGATCTTCTCTGTATCTAATCAGCTGTGCTTTGAGCATAGCATTTTCGGAGTTTAGGTCATCAATCTGATAAATAAGAGTTTTGATCTCTTGTTCCGAGCTATTTTCATTGAGGTTCTCCTTCCCTGAACCCTCAGTTTCCCATAGATTACTTGTATGTTTTACCTCCAATGTTTTGCGATCAGAAAATAAATGTTCCTTCTCTGTTTGCATGAGAGAGGACACTGGAGAGCTCCTAAAAGATTCCTGCTTTTCAATTAGTTGCATTTTCTCTTCTGGAAAGGACTGCATTTTACCTTGTTGCCTTTTGACTTTAGCCTCTAACTTTATGGATGTCTTGTCTGCTTCCTCTCTTTCACTGTAAAGGACATTCAACTGAGCTCCATAATCCTCAGTTTGAGCCTTGTGATGTTTTTGCAGATGCTCTAAATAATCCAACATCTGCCCATCACTGGAGGAGAGCAGCATGGAGATCTCAGAGTCTTTGTTATGAACAAGTGATTTTAGCTGCCCTGCAATGGCTTTTTGTTTCTCAAGATCAATACGTAGCTTGTCATTGTCAGCTTGTACCAAGAGAATCTTGGACTCAGATTCTGATAACATATTTTTAAGTTTCACAAGATTTGACTGCATTTCACATACTGAACTCTCTTGGTCAGTAAATTGTGCATTTAATACATTTTTATCATGCTCCAGCTTCTCAATTTGTGCATTATGCTCACATATATCTAAAAGCTCCAAATTCTGACCGAGTTCAAAAGCATCCTTTCTTGTCAGTTTCTCTTTAAGTTGTTCTTTTTCAAAATTGATGCTTGCTATTTCATCTCTAGCTTCACTTAGCAGAACTTTATATGACATAATTTCAGTTTCAAGACTCTTTATCCTTTCCTCAAAAGCAGAGATTTTATCATTCATCTCCTTTTCCATGAGATGACCTTTTGACTGAGCTGACTTTAAAGAGCTTTCCAATTCTAGAATCAATTCCTGATATGTAATACAGTCAGTATGAAGTTGATTGATTTCTTGATGTTTCTCCTTCAAGAGTTCTTGTAGTTCCATCTTAATGCTTTTGGAACCTTCACTTCCTTTCTGAAGTACCTTCAGCTTTTCCTCAAACTCCTTAAGTTTCAGTTGTTGTTGTTTGCCATCTCTGGATTTCTCTTCTTTGCTTGAGGTTAGCTGAGTTGATAGATTCTCATTCTGCACTTCTAGCATGCGGACTGCTTCTGTCAACTCATCAATTTTTTCAGAATTTTTGAGGAGCATAGTCTCCAAATATTCTTTTTCATTTTTCACCTTCTCAGAAAGCTCTTGTACATTCTCAAGCTCTTCTTGCAAAAGGGACTTGTCATCTTCTAAAATTCTTATTTTCTCATTCATGCTGTTAATTTCCTGAAAGTTCCCATTTATTTCTTTTCTCAGTTTCCTAACATTATTGTCCTTCTCTTCCAACTGAGCATCATAATCTTTCTGCAAATTTGCATTTTTTTCAGCCAGATTTAACTTCTTTTGCAGGAATTCAACTACTTCAGTCTTGTGCAAAATGTCTGCTTTTTGAGCTTCAATCGTAGAAGTTAAGGTATTATTCAAATTAAGCATTTCTTCTATTTTTAACTGCATATTAAGCTGACTTCCTTTTGATTCACTTTGCCACTTTTCTAATAAGTTGTTCGATATCTTAAGTTCTTCAACTAAATTACTATTATCACTTTGAAATTTGTTCATTTTATCTTCGATTTCAATTGAAGATATTTTCAGGCTGTTAATTTCCTCTTCCAGTTCACTGTTCTTGACTGTCAGATTTTCAACTGTGTACTTCTGTTCCTCAAACTCTTGCATCTGCTTTCGTATCTTCTCATTTTCAGCTTCCAGATCCTGAATCTTGTGTCTTTTTGATCCGGTCAACTCTTGAATCTTTTCCTTCATTTTTTCAGTTTCATTTTTGGCTTCAATAATTTGCTTCTCCAGCTGTGTCTTTTCTGATTCAGTCTGCAGTACTCTTAAAAGAATTTCTTGCTTCTCTTTACGGGCTATCTCTAAGAGCTGTCGCATCTTGTCCATCTCATTGCTGACATTTTCATATGCTTGTAAAAGAGATTCATACTCATGTTTCAGTTCTGTGTGTTTTGATCGCCACTCAGACAACTCAACAGTTTGGGAATCCTTTAAGGACTCCAACTGGCAGGAAAAAGCTTGCTTCTGGTGAGTGATATTCTCTATTGTGAGTTTAAGGCTTTCACAGGCAGCTGAGAGGTTATGGTTGTCGCTTAAAATCTGATCAACTTCTGAAATGAGTTTATCCTTCTCTTTACCAAGAGACAGTACAGAACTTTCCAAGTGTTCCTTCTGCTGTTTCAATTCTGTGAGAGATTTCTCAAGACTTGCAGCTGATTTATGAATTTCTTCATTTTCAGACCTTAATGCTTGTATTTGTTGTTTGAGGGACTGGTTCTCTTTCAAGGCTTCTTTTCGAGAGATCAAAGCTGCCTGTAGTTTCTTAGCCATCTGTTTACTCTCATCTACCTGCTCCCTTGGTCCGCGGGCATCTGGAACTTCTTTGGTATTCTGCTGCAGTTCATTAATAACAGTTTTCATTTGTTCCATTGAAACCTCATGAAGATGAACTTCCCTTTGCAGTTGCTGTTCCAAAGTAGCAATGAGTTGTTCTTTTTCCTTAATCAGTGCTTGAAAGTTCAAAAAACCATCTTCCTTTTCTTTAAGGTTTACTTCCAGTTGCTTAGCATAGGACTTTAAAGACTGAAACTCATCTCCAGAACCCAATTCCAAAGCGGTTTTTTCAGTTACACTTAGTTTCTTTAGCAGCTCTTCCCTCAGTTTTTCTGATTCGTTAAGCTTTGTTTCTAGAAGGCTAACCGTGCTTTTGACATTTTGAATATCAGTAAATGCATTATGCTTCTCTCTTTCTAATGCTTCAATATACAGTTTATTACTTTCAATTTCAGTCTGTTTATATTTTGAGTCAGCCTGTACTCTGTCTAGCTCTTTTTTCAAAAATTCCCTCTCTTGACAACAATTGTTTTGTACTGTTTGAAGCTGAAATGACTTCTCAGCTATTATGGAATGTGCTTTTTCAAGCTCTTCCTTGATCTGAATGTTGGCATCATTAAGTTCTTTATTTAATTTTTTTAATTCTTCACAATGTTTTTCCTTTTCACCTTTAATTCTTTCTATTGCATGCTTAAGGTCTTCAACCTCAGCTTGTGATTTTTGAAGGTGACTGTGCAAATCAGCATAATTATCAGTTTCTTGTTTATCATATTTATGTTGCTCGTGAGCTGTATTAATTTCTTGTTCCAGTCTTAGAATCTTTTCCATTTTCTCCCTCATCTCAATGTGCGCCTTTTCTAACTCTGACTGTCTCTCTGTGAGTTGAAGGCTAACGTCTTTGGAATGCTCTTCTAGAGATACAATCAAAGCATCTTTACTTCCCATCTCAAAGATCATCTTTTCTAGTTTGTGATGAAGACATTCGATCTCTCCTTGATTTGCGGTGATGGCTTCTACCTGCCAATCTCTTTCAGCCATGGATATATCGAGGCTGTTGAGTATTTTCTCTTTTTCAACAATAAGATTTTTAGCAGAGTCCAGTTCATATTCAAGTAAAGAAATGGAATGCTGGACATTTTCTAACTCCTTCACCTTTTCAGTGTATTTAATCTGAACAGTACTAAATTCATCTCTTTGTTTGGAGTTCTCTTCCAAAAGTTTGTTAAATTCTTCTTTTAATCCAGAGACCTCCTGGGCATGTCTTTTTTCAATCTCTTTATACTTTTTCATTATTTCCTTTCTTGCTATTAATGCAGCATATGCCTTTTTTTCTTGAGCTTCTTTTTCTTGCTTTACTAAAGAAAGTTCCTTTTCAATTTCAGAATATAAGTTCTCTTTCTTTTCCATCTCCTCTTTGAGAATATTTATGTCCATCATCATCTTACAACGTTCATGATCATGAGTTTCTTCTTTTGCAGCAATACTGAATTGGAAACTACTAATAATTTCAGATTTTTCACAAAGCAAGTGGAGGGTGTTAGTCAAGTTTTCCTCTTGCTCATCAAATTTGGTTTGTAAACAATGAATGTTGTGACTCATCTGTTCAAGGAGGAGATCCTTTCTTGAAACATCCTGTGTAAGTTCATTGATGACTTCTTCTTTCTGCATTATCTGTTGTCTTAATTCATCAGTCTGAGACTCATGATCTTTACTTATTGTCTGAACTTGTAATGTCAGTTCTTTTAACTTGTCTTGCAAAACAGAAAACTCCGGAGCAATGTTCTCATTTTCCTTTATCTGCTTTTCATACCCATCAATTTTCTTTAATAGGTCCTTTCTAATGACCAGAGCAGCTTGCAGCTTTTTCCTCATTACTTCTTTTTCTTTGCACAACCTGTCATACTGGATTTTCAGTTCATCATTCTCCTTGATTAAATCCTTATTCTCCAGGTCCTTAGTTTGCAGTTGTTCCTTATAAAGAAATAACTGAGTTTTGCTCTCCTCCAACTGTGTGGAGATACTTTCAAGTTCCCTGACTGAGTGATTATATGTATTTTCCAGGCCTTCTAGTTGGGAGAGCAGTATATCCTTTTCCTCTGTATGCCTTACCATTTCATTTGATGCTGATACCATTACTTGTGTGACTGATACATCTTTTTCTTTTAACTGCTGGGTAAGTGAAGAAATTAATTCTTTTTGCTGGTTTAATTGGATATTTATGCTACTTATTGTATCATCTTTTTTTTGGACCTCACAAAGAATACTAGATTGGCTAACACCCGCCTCTTCAAGATCTTTGCTTATCTGCACTTCTTTGAGGCGTCTTACTTGGTCATGCAGTAAACATAATTGTTCATCGTTATCATGATACACTTTATCTTTCTCTAATAGCTCACGCTGTTTTTCCTGCAATAACTGCAATGTCTCATCTAACTGCTTTTTCAAAGAATATACTTCGGACTGCTGATCTGATTTCAACTGGTTAATTGTAGTTTGCAGAGAGATTTTTTCTTCCTCAAAAGCAATTAACCTTTTAGTCATGGTTTCTGAGAATTCTTTTAAATCTTTCTCACAAGACTGTAATTCATTTTCCTTATGTTTTAAAGTCTGAGTCAGTTCAAAAATTTCATTTTCTTTTTTGTGAATAGCTGATAAAATTTCCTGTAAATGGTTTCGGTTTTCTGACACTTGTTGACCAAGTTCAATAATTTGCAAGTCCTTGCTTTTCAACTGATCTGAACTAATGTTAAGTGCTGCCATTACCTCTATACTTTTTTGCTGCAAAGTATCTAGGTCCTGTTTCAAGGCCTGAACTTTAACATCTTTTGACTTCATCTCATTTTCTACATGTCTCAGCTGCTCAGTGAAAAGATTCTTTTCCTGAATTTCTTTATCAAGGATAGACAACCATTCTTTTTCAGACTCCTGTAGAGTCTGTGTCATTTTCTGAATGTCTAACTTTAATCCAGTGATTTCTTCAATCTTGGCACTAACCTGCAGCTGCAGATGCTCCTTCTCGGTCATCATTTTCTCCATGGCTTCGCTCATGCTACCAAGATGCTGCTGATGTTGGAGTTCAAACTCCTCTTTCAGCATTTGCAACTGGTCGCTGTAACTTTTGCAAAGATCTTCTTTCTCTGTGATAGCTTTCTGAAAATATTCTTTTTCACTGATGGCTGCATCTAGTTGCCGCTGAAGGTCTTTATTTAGACCGCTCTCTTCCCTTAATTTTTTATTCTCCTCCCTTATTTTCTGATTTTCTGACAAAAGATGTTCTCCACGTTTGACTTGGACAGCGTACTGATTGTTGATTTCATACAAGGCCAGTTCTCTCTGTTCTAGATTCTGTGTCAAGGCATTTACCTGTGCAGCAACTTGTAAGTGTTGTGACCTTAACCCCTCAATTTCAACCATTAAATTAGAGGCATGTACCTGGTGGGTGGTGAGAGCTTCTTCCTTCTGCTTTGAAAGTTCAGCATGAGATGCTTGTATATGCTGAAGTTCGTCCCTAAGCAGGGCCATTTCACTACTGAGTACATCTACTGTGCTTTCAGCAGTTTTATTTGAGTCCTTAGAATCCGTGAGAAGCTTGTTGAGATTGTTGATTTCTTCATTTTTTTGAGAGAGTTCCTCTAGATTTATAGCGTATTTGTGTTGCAGATGTGATAAGGCACTTTGCTTCTCTTGTGCATACTCGTTGAGCCTTCTATATTCTAAGGAGTTTTCCTGAACCTGCCTCTGCAATTCTGAAACCAATTCTGTACTCTCCATGAACTGAGTTTTGAAAAGTGCTGCCTCATCTGCTTTAGTCTGAAGATTCTGAAGAGCTTTAATTTGCTCCAAGGCAGTAGCCTCCTTTTCTGCAAGTGTTTCTTGAAGTTTGGCTATTTCGGAAGACTGGGCACACAGCTTATCCTTCAGTTTAGATACATCTTCTTGTAGCATAGAGACCTGTTGTTTTAAGGTTTCACATTCAGCATCTTTGGTTTTGTAATTTATATTCAAAATATCACTGTTTGCAAGGGAGGTGCTCTGAATTTCTGTAAGAGTCTCTTCCTTTTCTTTTAACATTTTCTTGAGCTGAATGGACTCTAGTGATAATGAATCCACTTTATCTCTAAGCTGTAAATCCATATCTTCCAATTCAGAATATTTTGCCCTTAAACTCAAGTAGTCATCTACCTTATTCTTCAGGTGGCCGTCTTTTTCTGCAATACTCATATTTAGCTCCTTATTCTTTTCTAACAAGCTCATAATCTCAGCCTGTAGATTGCTGATAGTCTCTATGTTGGCACTAATTTGGGTTGTTAATGCATCAGATGCAGTTACTGCCTTTTCTTTGAGCTGTTTAAGTTGGGTCTCTTTCTCTTGTGAGGACCTCTCCTTATCCTGCATGGTGTTTTGCATGAACTGAAGCTGAGACTGCAGCTCAGTGATTGTATCCATCTGACTTTTCCCCTGTTCCAACTGGTCTTTCAGCTGCTTTATAAACATTTCTTGCTGATTCACAGACTCGGTTTTCTGCTGTAATGATAAATGCATCTGCTCATTTTCTTCCTCAAGAGCCCTTAACTTCTTTGTCAATGAAACTACTTCATTTTTTTGGTTAGACAACTCTGACTGGAGAACAACAATTTCTTGCACTGTTTTGGAGGCCTCTGCTGCTAAATTGTGATATTCTGTTTTGATTTTGTCATTTTCCTCATTTAAAGCCTGAAAGCGATTATGAAGTTCTATTAATTCAGTCTGATTCTGTGACAAGGTCTCTCTTAGCATACAGTTATCAGAACTTTGTTTATCTACTGCACTCTTCATGTCCTCCTCAATCTGACTACAACACTCTTTCTGCTGTACGACTTCACTCCTTAAAGACCTCAATTCTACATCTCTCTGCTGCAGCAAAGCATCTTTCTCCATAAGCCCTGCCTTTAAAGCAATTCCTTGCTCCTGTAGCAGGGACAAAGTCTCTTGGAGTTGTTCTTGGTTTGAATTTTGATCCCAAATCATTTGATCTTTTTCAGATACCTTAACTTTAAGTTCTTCTATTTCAGCATTCAAAAGAGCAACATGATTGTGTAAACCTGCTACGCTTTCCTTACTCTCACTGAGTAATTGTGTTAGGAGACTGCATTCATTTGTTTTCTCAAACAAAGTCTCTGACAGCAAAGTTTTGTTTTGTTCAGAGTGTTTAAGTTCTTCAATCTTTTCAGTCAGGTCTTCCTTTTCTTTCATTAGAATTTGAATAATTTTTCTGTTTTCAGATATCTGCTCAGAAGTCATATAATTTCTTTCATTCAAATCAGTTACCAGCTTCTTTTGTTCAACAAGTTCTTCCTTCTCCTTCTGAAGGGCCACATGAAGTTGCTGGTTTTCTTCATTTAAAGCTTGTAAGTGATTTTGAAGACCTTTAATTTCAGTTTGACTCTGAGAAAGCTGCTCTTGCACCTTAATGTTATCAGCAACTTGAGTTTCAAGTGATTTTTTAATGTCAACATTTGCAGATTCCAGCATTAATATTGTTTTGTTATTTTCCTCTATCTGACTACTCATTGACACTGTGGATTCAGTCATCTTATTATATTCATTCAGAAACTTTTCGTATTCCTGAGAATAACTTCTGAGATTAGCTTCCTTTTCTTCCAAACCTTGACTCAGTCGCAGGTTTTCCATCTGTAGTGACTCATTCTCAGCCTGAAGCTGAGTAGTAAACTGTTTGTGCAACATAACTTCATTTTGTAAGGAATTTACTTCAACTGACCCCTGATGCAACAAAGACTCTTTTTCCATAAGCCCTGCCTTTAAAGTAGTTACAGTCTGTTCAAGCTGACTTTGCTGCATTTCACAATGGGCATTTTTGTCTAGAATAATTTTCTCTTTCTCAGTCAAACTACCTCTGGCTTCTTCTAATTGAGCATTCAAGTGAGAAACCTGATCATGTAATTGGGTTATGTTCTCCTTACTTTCACTGACTAATTTAGCAAGATGACCACACTCATTTGTTTTCTCCAGCAACATGCCAGACATTGAAATTTTATTTTGCTCAATGACTTTTCCAAGTTCCTCATTTCTTAGAAGTAATTTTTCTTTATCTTTCTGCAACCCTTCAATAGTTTTTTGGCTTTCTGAATGCTGTAGTTCATAAACTGCCATTTTACTATTTAGCTCCTCAGCTAATGCTAACTTATTTTCATCCTTGTAAGCAATTTCTTGTTGCAGCTTTTTGTTTTCTTCTACAAGATTGGCAAATTGTGATTTCAGGCTTGCATGCTGATCATAAGTTATGGAAATTTTCTCGTTTAGATCTTCTATAAGCTTCTTCTGTTTACTTAGTTCTTCCTCCTCCTTCTCAAAAGCAGCCTTAAGCCGCTGATTAGCACTTTCAAGGAATTTCACATCCATTTCTAGTCTTGAGATAGATTCTGATTTTGCTTGGAGTGCCTGTTGAAGCCTTTCATTGTCTGAATCTCTTGCCTTCAACTTCTGATTGAGATTAACTTGTTCATTTTCTGCCTCTTCCTGAGATATAGATATATTTTCCAGTTTCTCACTTAGATTTTTAATCTTTTCCTCAGCCTTCACAGCCTCAGCAATAAGTTGGTTGCATTCGTCTTTCACACATTTCAATTCTTTTTCATGCGTCTTCTCTTTATCTTGTAGCATGACCTTTAACTTTTCAATGGAAGCATTTGTTTGAGAGAGATGACTTTCTGAATCCTGCAGTTTTAGAGAAGTTACTGCTACTTGATCCTTCAGTGAAGAAATCTGAGATTCACACTCCAAAACATGGCTTTGATGGTTCACAGTCAACTTCTGAATTTCCCCACAAAGATTTTTGATATTCTGATCATCCTTCTTAACTTGCTTCATAAGTTCCTCAACCTCCTTGGTCTTCAGGTTTATTTCCTCTTTAACTTTATCCAGCTCAGACTCTGCGACTTTAAGCTGTTCTGTGAGCTGTGTGATCTTGGTATTCAAGGCCTGCTGGTCAGAAGACTGGGAGTCTCTCATAACCTGAGCTTCCCGCTCAGTTTTTGTCAAGGCAGTTTCCATGCGTACAAGATCCTCTTCTTTGAGTTTGATATCCCGTTTGAGCTCAAAAATCTGTTCAGAATACTCAGTCATGCTATTAGAGAGGACACAGATCTCCTTGTCTTTGTCAGCCAAAATATCCTTAAGACCGTCTATCTGTCGTTCACAGCTTTGAAGGTCATGAATTAATTGCGCCCTTTCTTCTAAATGGGTGGAATTCAATTTGTCCAGTTCATCATTTGTTTGCTCCAGATCATTCTGTAGTGAAACAATAGTGGTCTCCTGTTTCTGTGCCTACGATTTTAGAACAGAGGGAGGGTGAAAGTGGACCGTAAGTGAAAGATCCAGTGAACTGCCCCCCCCCCCAAAATACATTTAGTGATACTCTCAAATGCATTACATATTTAAAACTTTTTCCAAAGAAATGTTTACCTTATCTTTCAGCATACTTGTCTTCTGACTAAGATCTGCAACTGACTTTTTCAAGTCAGAACATTGCTTTTCATAGCTACTGCATTTCTTTGCAACTTCAGAAAGCTGAAAGAGAATAAATCTACTGTGAACTGCAGCATTTCATAATTCCACAGACAAAAACCTTAAATCTTTATTTCTTACATTGTGCTCTGCTTGCAGGAGTTTCTCTGTTACTTCTTTGTACTGGTTCTCCTTCTCCTTTAAAGCACCTGTCAGATTATCGATGAACTCCAGTTTCTCTGATGCTTTGGCTAATGTGTGCTCTTTCTCCATGAGTGATGTTTCAAGGCACTCTTGTGTTTCACTTAAACTTTTTTAAACATAAAAGAAAATATTAATTAGCATTAAGCAGCATATTAAATCATCAAGAATAAAAATAGGTTTAAAGTTTAGGAAGATAGATTATTCCAATGTCATTTTTTTGCCAATTCTTTTTTGCTACTAGGTGAAACACTGAAGCAACTATGGCAGCATGTGTGTGGATACATAACACATCGTTTTTCAGATTGTAAGTAATATATAAAAGGGTATATGCTGATATTTTGGAGGTATAACCATAACTGTAGTGACTAAAATAAACACAGGAGCATTTTTGGTAAGCATAATCGAGTGAAATTGTAATGAATGAAAAGTTGCTGTGTGAGCTCACCCTTTGAGCTGTTCATTAAGGCTTGCGATCAGCAACTGGTGGTTTTCAGTTTCCCGGCTCTGCTGGCTCCGAAGGCCAGCTAGCTGTGCCTGCAGCCGCTCAGTCTCTGTCTGGATAGAGAACCAGCGGGTTACTCTCAACTGGCATGACAGCTAGATGGCCACCAAACATAATTTCACCACACCCACGCACATATGAACCAAGTGCTCTTGAATACACACCATGCAGCATGAAAGGAACTTACTTTAGCTCTTTTAAGTCCCATGAATTTTAAATAATGAAACTTCTGCATGCTAACATTTTTAAAAGTGGTACTATTACTTGCTCCTTTTATGCTGGCAAAGGAATAAGTGCTTCTATAACACACAGTGGTGAAGTGGTAGCACAAATAAAAATTCACCCCTTCATTAAAAAAGCAGTGGCAATGAAATTCACCCATATGCATGTAAACACAAAATACTTTGAGGCAAACATTGCAGAGTGAGCAATCACCTCTGAATGGTGCTCTCTAGCACACACAGAAACAAACACACCTGAGAAACCCAAAATGGCTGCCCTTCTTCATCTACATCAAACGTCACCTGTGTTAGAGGGTTTTTTACAAAATCATAGAGTCCAATTTCTTATTCTTCAGGCAAGATATGTATTAGTTAAAACCGAAAGACTGATAAAATAAATTACATGCTCAGCAATTTGTGCAGAGAATTAATGCCAAGCATTCATCATCACTTGCTGGCAGCGAAAGGTCAGAAAATTGAATGGCTGAGAGCAAGTATGCAAAGCGAAATACCTGTAGGGACTCAATGCGAGCCTGCATCTGTAGCCGGTCCTCCAAGTCCTGACAACGCTCCTCCAAGCCAACAATCTGCTCCTGCAGCTGATTCCTCTCCAGTTCCAGCTCATCCACCACCGACCGCAGGCCTGACGCAGGGAACAGATAAAAATCTCAAAAATAAGCCATTTTACGTGTGTTTATCTATTATGACAATACGATTTAAATGCATTTGTTAAATTGTGATCATGTGAAAGCCAGAAACTGCAAAATGTGTGAACACATACATACTCCATGTTGTCATTAACCAGTTACCATACATCTATGAATATGCCGACTGTGTTAAACGGATAATAACTGGGGTGGCACTGTGGCTCAGTGGTTTGCATTGCCACCTCACACCTACAGGGTTAGGGGTTGGAGTCCACCATTGCTTTTGCACGTTTTTCCTGTGTTGCACAGGCTTGTTTCCTGGAACTCCAGTTTCCTCCAGCATTTAAAAGATACAGTCTCAAGCTAAATAACATCTCTGAACTGCCCCTACTGTATGTGAGTACATGTTTTTATATTACCCTATCCCTGTAAAGCACAGGCTTTCCAGATTTGTGCCATATGTGGCCTGTCAGGAGTATGTAACCAGGGGATAACTGCTTGGATTTATTCATGAAGTAGAGATGCACTGATCGATTGGCCAGGGACCGATCTTCAGCTGGCCTGGCTTGGACTGGGAACCGGCCGATCAGTCTCAGGTATTTCCAATACCGACTGGTCCATTTTACGCAAGCACCACACATCATACACACAGCAGCGCAGGAAATAGCCTCACAGCTGCATGCACACTTACAGCCACACACTAACATATCGATAGCGTGGAAGTTCTTCACTGTGACAAAAGATGACACAAAAGAATGCAATTTGTAATACATGTAAAGCCAAAGTAAACTGTGAAGGAACCACCATGAAAAATGTGGTGAAACATCGAAGGTAAACTTTAAACTGATCATTAAATATGTACTAGATAATCTTGAAAAGGAATAATCATTAAAATTGCAAAGCTAGCTAAGGTCATTTCCTGTGACAGAGTAAAAATGTTTTAGCGAAACTTTAAGCCCCTGCTCTATAATGTCCGTACAGTATGAAGATATGAAAAAGCCTGATCTTAATCTAGCTTACTAACAATGAAAGAATCGCAAGTGCATAACATGCGATGTTGGTATCAATGCTATTACCCTGCATTTATTGTTATTATTTGGAAGAGTACAGTACACTTCACTTTTATTTGGAGGTTTGTAACCAATGGACTTTTTTATAAGACGAGTAAAAAAGGAAAAATATCAATGTCGTATTATCAGGTGAATTTAAACATGCTGGAACATGATATAAGTAACTGTGATTCGTTATTTAAATCTGTTGCACCTGCTCGGTAAAGTAAAATATGTCACAAAGTTGGGTGTACGGCAACTCATTTGTACCTCATTCCAGTCACAGAGCACTTTATTTGGAGACTTGTTTAACTGAGAGAAGATCCTGTATTTTAGTGCAGTTTAGGGGGAAATTTAATTTCTTTATGAAAATAAAAATTTGCATTGAAGAAAAGCTGGTTTTTGTTTGTATATGCTGTCAGTTATAGTTCTTAGAAAGAAAATGGGAATCTGTAAAAATTGGTCACACTTGCAAAAAACTCGGAAATTGGAATCAGCAAAAAAAAAAAGTGCATTCGGTGCATCTGTATAATTTCTGTGCATAAAGCATTATTTAATTCAAACTGGTCAGAGCTGTTGAGTTAGACTAAAACTTTTTTTTTTATATTTGGCTACCAGGAAACCTATTCCTGACCACTGTGAACATCAGAAAGAATTAAAACCATCAACAAGAAGCATTGCATGTCTGATGGATGCCATTGTTGCAAAAGGCAGAAAGTCAGTCAAGGGCCCCATTCTTTTGTTTCCGGAAGCATAAAAACCCCCTTTAAAAAAAAAGAATAAAATTAGATGGATGGACTTCAACGCATTCAACATGGAGTATGAGACACAAAACCAAAACTAGGCAGTTCATTCAGCACGCACATGCTTAAAAAGAATATTTAGCACAATATAAAGCAAACACAAATGGGGAAAACAAAATGTCAACAACACACTGTGCTGACGAAGGACTTTAACCACAAATGGCAACCAAAATACACGTGGGGCAAACACTGTGCATGCCACAATAAACTGGCTAGTTGGTTTCACACCTGCATCAGAAGTTCTGTACTCTGGCCACCAACCTCCCATATTCTCTCCCTCCGTGGAGGCCGTACTCTCCAAAGCATTTTTTGGGTCTGGATAAGTCTGCTTCTCAAACTCAAAGTCCTCCTAAAAAAAGATTGGAGATTTGCTAGATTTAACCACCGTTTCTCATGCCAATGAAAATAAAACTCCTTTATCCACCAAGCAAGACGTACTTTGGCGTATGCAGCCCTTTTGTTTGTGCCAATGTGTCATTTGTTTTAATAATAGCAGCGAATAGAACACCCTCAACCAAAGAGCAGTAATGTTCCTAACAGAGTGGCTGCTCTGTGGATGCAATATTTTATAAAATGCTGGATAAATAGACGTAAGTTATTGGTGATTTCATTTTTGTCAAACGTTCCGGATTGCTTTTAAAACCTGTATAATGTAATTTTATGCAAATTAACCCAGGTAAAACACTTACTGTGTTGGCCCAAATATAAGAAATTTTTTCCCCTGCAAAATACATCTGGAAAATTAGTGTCATCTAATATTCGGGGTCTGAAGTTGCTTTTTAAGCTGTGGTTGCTGGTTAACTTATTACATGCTCTTGTCAAATAAAGGTAAAAATTTGGCATTCCAGAAATTTCTTTTTTAAAAATAGCTGCCAAAAAGTTGGGGGGGGGGGGGGTCATCTTATATTCAGGTCAATATGGTAAGAAAATATATGCTTTATTTTAAAATGCATTATTTTCAGCTGAAGTAGCTTGCCATTTTGCTTCCATTTGCTTCGACAGATATAAAAACGTGATGTCTGTATATGTCTACATGTGTCTGTACTTTAGAAGTGGCCACTGCAATTTCGTTGTACAAGTAGCATTCGTGCTCCAGTACAATGACAATAAAAAGCTTTCCATTTCTATTTCTATTCCAAAATGAATATGACAAAACATTACCTGTGTCAAAAATTCTTTTTGAAATAAGACTGCCCATACCTAACTGTATTAGCGATTAAACTGATCAATTCTTTTGGTATTTATGTTAGAGAGAGGCTTTTATTTAATTACTGGTGTGGGATTAAGATTAATTTCACAAGATTAATCTATTGAAACCAATAAATCAATGAGCACAAAAACATAACGCGACTGTATTATGGGGTTTATGGTTTTTCTGGGCTGACCGCAGCGCTGCACTGTGAAGATACCTGGCTATTTTTTTTTTAATGGGTGAATGTTATGCTAATGCGTTGACCCATTAGCGGAAATAAAAGGTGCGATACGCCAAAGTACATCCCTGCTTGTCGTTAGAAGAGGTTGAAAAAATGCTAGTTGTTCTAGTGGTAACAATATATAATTAATACAAAAACACACAGAATGATACAGAAATGCAGAACACGTCAAAAATTTTGCTAAATAATTCCATGAATAGGCCAATAAATATAAATATACAGCTTAGTATAAAGTATAAATGTAACATGCATAGCCCATTACAACAAAATTTACTTACAGGCACTGATATATCAACAATGACGTCCATCTAATTTGACTTAGTAGTAATGAACGATGTTTTGAAAAATGGTAGAGACATTTATCATCAATGCACACATTTCTGTCGTAAAATATCACAGAACATCATGGAATTAAAACTGCACATCGTGCATTATTCTGCACCCTGAGGTCAGACTCAAACCTGCTCACTGCACATCATCGTCAGGTTTCCCCATTAGTGACCCTTCACTTCTGATGGTGACCAGCACACACCTCAGCACGGGAGGGACGGGAGACGTCTTGCACTGAAACCCCACCAGGGACCCACCCACAGTACCTGAAGGCTGCGGCTGGTAGCCACAGCCAGCTTCTTGCCCTTCTGCTGCCGAAGCCCTCGAGCCTGCACCAGCTCCTCCTCCAACTCCTGCTGCCGACTGACCAGCACTGGATCGGAGCAGCCAGGAAAGAACCAGTCATCCTCAATCAGTTTTGTGCCACAAGGGAGGTATTCGTTAAGCTCAGACATAGAAAGGATACGTGCTAGTGGACATGGATTCAAAGAGAGACACTCAGAGACTCACAAGCATAGATAGAGCAGAACACCAAACAGCAGACAAGCTACGGTGCAGGACGAGACAGCAAAAGTCAGATGTGGCAAGCATGCAAACTATGCAGCCTTCAAAGCATTTGGGATATAATTCAATGGCCCTGAGAAACAGAAAATGCATCTTACTCATTAACAAGGATCCTGTATCTCAGTGTTAGAACGACAGATAAACTGACAGCTGAAGTTACCAGCCAAACCAGGCTATATCAAAGATACTAAAACAAAAGTATGACTGTTCTTTTACATCCAAGAAAAAACTCAAAGACCAATTAAGTGTTTATAAACCCACAAAGATTTAGACTCCCACATTAGTGGCTCTTCACCACCCCACACTGCACCACGTCTCCACCTACTTCCCTGTTTATAATGTTGATTTGTACGAGATGCATGTATGACAGGATTTGTCGGCCAGAAAATAGGTTTGGCACCACAAGACAGCTCAACGGGTCAAACCCTGGAAATCTCATAGAAAGATGAACTGTAAATGTACAGCTGTAGAGACATGATATAATACCCTACTGCTGGCATAAATTCACCACTACCTGCCATACTTTACATTGCATAAAAAAGTGGCACTTGTGTGTCACAGATACATTTTAAAGCAAAACTAATTTTCAAATTTGTTGAGAGTTCCATTTTCACACCTTACAAGATTGGAATATCTGCTTATTGGTCATTGATCAAGCCATGAAATCACATTTATGTTTAGTTGGTGTAATTGTAAAGTAAAAAAAATTCCCATCTGTTTTGTGAAATCAGACATTTGTAGGCCTAAATTTATGTATTGCTATAGTGTGATGAGAGAATATGAATTAGAAATCGAATACCAAGCTTTCAGGGGCATACACATGTTTAAAGATTAGGCATAGATTTTAAACCAATTGCTCAGATTGTTTGAAAATAGGTTAACAATGATTATTACATGAGGAGGTGGTACCATGCGTTCACACTGCGAGTGGCGAGAGTGTCAAAGTGACCCTCATTCACTATGGGAGGGTGCATCGCGATTTGGGCGGCGAGAGTGTCAAAATTAAGTTGAAGCCTGGTCAACTTTATGGTAATGAGCTATAACACAGTTAAGCAGTAACCAATCAGAATGTAGAGCTGCTCCACTAAAGTGTTCCACAGAACACAAACGTGTAAACTTTTGTTCCAACCAAACAGTTCCCAAGCACTGTCGAAGTATAAACCATGAGACAGAATGCGCCTCAAACATGGCATTTTTACCCTATAGACATGGTAAAAATATCCATGGCATAAAACTACGTTTTAAAAAAACTAATTTAGACATGCATTTTTGTACTGAGTGAACACAGTATAAAAGTACGCGTTAAAAAGGTCTTTTGGTACCGAGATGTCTAGGCTAATACTTTTCCATTCAATGATAAAGGTTTCAGTCTGTAAGGCATTATATTGGTTGGCCTGTTATAATATTTGGGCTTTTAACCCCAACGCTCTCGCCGCCCGTGGTATGAACGTATGGTTACCCTTACAATTAAAGGGATGATAGGGAGGAATTATAAAGATGGTTACAAAGAGATAAGGCCTTTTAGCAGCACCCTGCCACCAAGAAGCAGAGCCCCAAAGATTCAACCTGTAATTAAACCCTTTAGATGTTGGCCATTAAGGCAGTTCTCATTCCTTCTGCTTACAGGATTGAGCATATGACCACTGTTTGTTAGGTTCATAGGCATCTCATCAGCCAACAAACTAAAAGCAGGTTAGTAAAACGAGCTCATAAATCACGGGAGGGCAATCTCACCCGCAAAGGGCCGGTGTGTATGCAGGTTTTTGGGATAACCTGTAGGTCAGCTGTTCAAACCCAGGTGTGAGGACT
>JAOYFF010000007.1:23204108-23218476 GCA_025773925.1 Cryptomyrus ogoouensis | reverse complement strand
ATTCATAGCGATATTCTTTTTTCGAGAGGCAAACAAACTACAAACAAACCAAAGACACTAACAAGTCTGGTAAAAATGCTAGGATACTGTTATGATATGTTATTCTCTAAATCGAACATGTGCAATTACATTTATAACAATACATGTAACAAAATAAACATTTTTAAAGATTTATAAAATAGAATTACTGTTGAGTGTGTAAGCCACCATGTTGAAATTACATCACTGGGGCAACTCGGACAACAAAATCTTGTCCGACTTCAACGTCATGTTTCCAATGGGAACTGACGTTTTTCGTGACGTTTTCATCCGAGTTCCGACTTGAAGAGAAATAATCGAACGCACCATTAGAATGTGAATAGATCTTCAAGGTGAGGGCAGAACTACACGTTCCCGATGCAGGTAAAACAAGGGAAGGTGACATGGTTTTTTGCCGATTTAACCTAATTTTAAAAACTTTACTTCCGACAATGGACGTTTTGAAAAGGAGATAGATTACGGATTTAGTCAGCGTTTTTTTTTTTCATGTTTCTACAATAAGATTTCAGCAAGTTATGAACTGAAATACACGAGAAAGATACGCGGCATCGCCGACAATGCCATCCACCCCAGATGGTTAAGCAGTGCACTTGTAACCGAGTATTCATTGGAAGCTCAGCTTAGTTGAACTCTCTATAAGACTCCTTGACAGCATGTTTGTAATGTGTCGTTTGCCTTACTTGTTTATCAATTTGGACAAAAGCATTTGCCAAATAAAAGTGTAAATGTAAATTTTGTGCTGCATTGAGATTCTTGTAATAACTCTGAAACTTATCATAGATACAATTACAAGCGGTCGCAATAAATTACAGACATATCGCCCAGCACTATTTGAACCTATAACAAGTAAAACTGCTCACCTTTATCTTCTGGTCTTTAGCATCAACCTCCCCCTGCAGAACATTTATCACCTGAGTTTTTCCCAGCAACACCTCCTCCTTTTCATGGAGCTTCTGTTTCAGGGCCTTCAGGAGTTGAAACAAAATCAACCACATTCTCTCTGCAACTTGTATGACCCCCCCCTGCCCTCATAAGAACAAGCAACTGGATATGTTGACTGGTTTATGAGGAAAAAGGCAGCTTACCTGTTCCAGATCAGCACTAGCATCAGACTTTGCAGCCAATATGAAGAGCTCCTGTTCATGCATCTGGTTTATTTCTGTTAATTTGTTGTCTTTCTGAAGAATAATATATTTAAATGTTTGGATCTGAAGCATGAAACAATAAGCAGGATAAGGCTACTGCTGCACTTGATACATGAGATAAAAAATACTGTAAAACACACACACACACACGAGAAAAGCCACTTACGTTCTCTTTGTACATATTCTCTCTCTTTTCAAATTGGGCCTTCTCGTTCACCAGTAACTCTTTAAGGCTCTCTGTCTGTTCCTGCAGAAGGCTGTATCTCTCCTCACTCTCCTCAACCTTCTTGGTGAGGTGCTGCACTAACAGCTGGAGTTCCTGCATAGAACCAGGCTCCCCTGCTGACTGAAATTAGAACGTTTACAGTATAAAGTTCAGTTACATTCCAGAAGGATGTTTATCATGGCAGAAGTATCAAAACTTAAGAAAATATCAGAAAATGACTATTTTCATGTATATAACCTACAAGGTACACACATTTTAACATTCTGCTTGGGGGGGGTACGGGTTATACTCATATTTACATTTCCAAATATTGTACATATTATAAAAAAAGCAACAGAGAAAATGCATGTATTTTGTGATTCCATATTTCAAACACTAAGCAGTTTGCATTTTCTTAACAGGAACATTGAAACCTAATAAAATTCATAACTGAATTAATAATTTTCAGTTTTTTGATTGATTAAATTCTTGATTCATGTTGTGTACAAGAGTTTTTAAAATGCATGACATGAAATTATGCAGTACTGATAAATGTTTAAAGCACTATCTTGTTCATTCTCAGAAGGAAAGCCTTCAAAGACCATATTATCATCATCATCATCTGAGCTGGGGAAATGTTCAGCAACAAATGCTTCCGCTTCAAGAGAAAATATACCTCCAGTTTCCATGGACCTTCACAGATTCGACTGCTGATAATTCGAAATTAGCTGTGTATTCATGACTGTTGCATTGGTATTGTTAACTGGATCCAATTTAATATATACAACTGATTTAACAAAAGACTTATATTTCAGTTTAACTATAGCGGCTTTCTACGGTCAGTTTTACATCTTTTATGTACTGTAGGGCAAGCAGTAGTTTTACAATCTATGGTACATACATGATTGTGTTAAATTTTATAACTAGAATTTCAAATGTAAAATAAAAAATAAGTAAAATAACGTGACAAAATAATTTTACAAATGCATGCCATATTCAATTGAGTCTTGAACCTTTAAGCATGCACAGAATCTCGTGTACATATCACATTACATATACCTTTCGTTCCACTACTCGCGGTTGGTGAGTTTGTGTAGTGATATCTCCTCCCACTGTCATCTGAAGATCAATGATATATGCCTCCTTTTCTGCTAACTTCCTGTTCTTTTCTGCAAGCATGGCATCCATTTCCATGCCCCGCTGCCGCTGAGCCTCCAGCTCCTTAGTCTAATACAGACAGTTCAGGAAATTCAGTAACATCTGCACAAGACATAAACAACCGACAGTATATCCATTGACAGGGTCGACAGCACGGATCTACTTACAAATTTAAAATAAGTATTTACTACTTATTAAATTAGACTGGCTCCACATTTTGTATCTAGTTTCCATGTTCAGTACTTCCATTACTATCAAGTAACAAATTGCTAGTGTTAGCATCTAATTCTGCCATTAATCTTCTGTAAAAAATATGTAACATGGGACAATTCAAGCTGAACTCTGATTCACTAATGAAGTATTTTTCGCTGATAGTTAATCTTTTACAATAAGGGATTTGAGTATTTTACTGCTGTCCTTGTGCTAACTTCAGTATTAGGAATTACACATTTTGTAACAAGCTAAATGTTTAAAAACAGTTGTTGGGTTACCCAAAAGGACAACAACAAAACTGCACAGGAGAAAAGAACAGCAAAATAAAATTTGCTTTTATTTTCTCCTGTGCAGTTTCTTTGGAATCTAAGTTAAGCAAAAGGAGCCTAATTTATTCCCAAGCAGAGCACTGCGGCTGAGGTGCAGGGCACAGATAGGAGTAAAGCAAAAAAAATTTAAAATCATGGATAAAAGCACAAGAGTGCAGAATCAAAGCAACATCCATGACACAATGTGTCCCTGACTTATGATGCACAGAAAGACATGGATGGTATGTATATTGAAGTGTCACCTTCACAGTCAGCTCTGCCTCCTTCTGCAAAAGCTGCTGCTCCAGTTCCTCTGTCTTCTTCTTCAGGAGGAGGATCTTCCCCCGACTTGCAGAGGCATGTTCCTGATCCCCATCTCCTCCACTCTGGGACACATATGGCCACATCAAAAATCCAGACCCCAGTGAAGTCAAACCTGTGTGCCCCACTGCTGTTTTTTTAAGTACTCGTTTATCCAGTTTGTTTTATACATTTCCCAAAGAGATGTTGGTAGGCTAACTGGCATCTCTAAATTTAAAAAACTTAAAGTGTATGTGTACCCTGCGATTAACTACATCCTATCCAGAGTACAGCTCAAGCCTGAAACCTAGGCTAGCTTAAGTAGTGAGAGAATGGGTGGATGGATGGATGAATGGATGCTTTGTTTGGTAATACGTCGTATAGTGCATTACATGACCTTAAATAAGTCCTTTGTGAGAATGGTATGCAGTGGGTGTCGAGTCCTAATAATCCAAGTCATATTGCTTCAGCTATACCTTCTTGACTTCCACCTTCCCCCCAGAGACAGCAAGTTGCCTTTTCAGATCCTCCAGCTGAGCATTTAGAGATGTAACCTTTGCTTTGTTCTGGAGCTTCAGTTTGGACAGTTTGGCCTCAAATGAGTCCTTTTCTGTCTATTAATTGGATAAAAATTTGATAAGAAAAATTAGTTTACTGTTCATAACAAACCTGGGGTTTGATTATAGTTGCAAGAATAGAATGTAATACCTGGATAACAAAGTTAATTTTAAGTTCATTTTCATTATTTTGTACCTATTTATCACAATTATCACAAAAAGGTAAATAGGTCCTATTACTTTTTACCTTTTCATCATATTTAGATGAAATAAAAAATAAATAAAAAAACCCGGAAGCAGCAGATGTTACGTAAATAAACATTAAAAAAAGACATCGGATTTGGAGGAAATTGTAAGTCACCAGAACTCAAATCCCCAGAATTCACCAGAATATCTGTTATGGTTAAGGTTAAAGTTCACTTTATTGTCATCAACGACTGTACAAGTACATAGCGAGATGAAACAGAGTTTCTCTGTGATCACAGTGCACATAGTAACAATACATAATAACTATATCACACAATAACAATATCTATCTAAAGTGCATCTGTCCTGATGTCATACCTTGAGCTGCTCATCTTTGGCTTGTAAGTTGCTATCTTTCTCCCGGATGAGTTCTTTGAGCTGTGCCACAAGCTGTTGTGTCTGTGCCAGTTGATCAGTGACCTCAGCCATTGACTGGTTACTGGAGCCTTCCTGGGATTCCAGGGCCTTGGAGTAGGAGTGATATGAGATTAGTAACAATGGCTACTCAGGGAGTGCCTCTGATGCGTCATTGCAGACTTGCCTCTTCAGCAGTCTCCTTAAACCCATTCCCATCTACTTGGTTACAGAAATTCAAATTGAGATAAAGCAGTGTTTGGGAAGCAGCAAAAGTTGGCAATTCTTCAAATGCAGCTTATAAGTAAGTGGCTTCCAATGGAAAATTGCAACAAAATTTGAAAATTCACACAAAATTCTGATCAAGTTACACAACTATAAAGTATATAAATGGAAATGGCTCATCTTTCATCATTTATAATTCATACTTACTGCCTGATTTGGGCCAGATTCATCATTTGAGAACCACTTCAACATTATGACTTTCTGTAAAACAAGGAAATCAGGAATATGAGATGAACAAATTCTTTAAATGTTTACACTATGGAAAAACAAACTAAACTGTAAGACAAGGGAAATACTGATCACAAGAAATATATAATTTAATGATTAAGGTAGCCCTGCGATGGGCTGGCCCCCCGTCCAGGGTTGTTTCCTGCCTCGTGCCCATTGCTTCCGGGATAGGCTCCAGACCCCCCGCGACCCAATAGGATAAAGTGGGTTGGAAAATGGATGGATGGATGGATGATTAAGGTATAGGTCGTGAAGAGGGGGATGGGGGGTTCAGTTCCTGCCTTTAAGATTAGTCTACAATTCAGCACCCTAGCCACCCCAACTATAAACTAAATTTCACCCCCCTGCAGTCTGGTAGGAGAATTCACAGTATCAGAACACTGACTACAGATTCATTCTCCATGCCATTAGTGTTTCAAACATACCGATTCCCATGGAACATGCACTTTATAGCACTGTTACCACATGTCATTAACCACTAGATATTGTCTAGTTTTGTCTTGTATGATTTTGCACTCTCTCTGTGCTTTGCACTGTTTTGTTCTGTCTTTGTAACAGAGTGGAATTGAACAAGTATTCCTATGGACCTGATGCACATGACCTATAAATATCTTGAATCTTTAAGCATACAATATGAAAAAAACTAAAATTTTAATATAGTCAAGAGAAATTACATGCATTCATTTATTTTTTTTACATTAAGTACAAACACAAATTCAATTTACCACGTGGATGTTTCAAAGCCTTTAAATCCAAATAACTCTTCTTTAGAAATACTAAAATATTAGATGCTGATATAAATACACCATCTGCACCCAATCATATTTCACCCCATATGATGTCTTAGTTATTTTATTTCTCAGACTTAATAACTAACAAGATGTGTTTTATGGTCATCTTTAAGTGTGAATGTAGCATTCAAATCTTCAGCATATACTGAGATAGCATGAACAATTCCTACTTGTGTATTCTCAGCCAAGTGATCCTGCCCCAGAATAACAAACTATGATGTATGAAAATGAGTCAATGTTTGATTAGGGTTAATTCCAGTTTATAACAGAATAAGCGACGTTTTAAATGTACCTGGTGACGTGTGTAACAAGGGCACGCGGCTGGGTTATTCAGTTCTGATTGCATGCATTTTAAGCTCGTATACAGGCGCTCTATAAAGATTATATAAATATATCAGCAAGTCTAAGACACAAACAGCTGACTGATTCCGTCAGTAGGGGCAGACTGAGTGGAACAATTGACAAGCTGGCTCGGCCTTGGAGGTTATCATACAACTAAACTTTGCCCAAATACGCTCCCCCCATTTCGATTATAGCGATCAATGACATTATCAACTAAAACACAAAAAACTAAACTGAACCTTAAATTGACTCAGATGCTGAAATCGTGATTTAGCTATTAGGGTTTCGCGTAGATACATACGCTGCAATTTGTTATTAGTAATGGTTTATACATAAACATTAGCGTCAAACTCAAAGTATACTTTTTTACGAAGTTGGTAAACCAGTGATACGTGTAAACTGGACTACAAAAATCGTAAAACTGAACGTAAATCCAACACAAATCCGATAGATCCGGCTAAGCTAACATTAGCTACCTTAGGTGCGGTATACTGTATATCCAAGTTACTTTAGTGAAAGAGCTTCTGAGTTTTATCTTTTGACTGACGTGACGTCCCTGCTTAATGCAGTTTACTTGTACACAATTTGATGAAGAATAAGAGATGAGTTTTCAAGCAAACAGAATAGCATCAGTAGTGTCGGCTGCTCGAGTTAAAAACCAGCACGGCTACGTCACAGCGAAGATTGGCCGCAGCAAAAGCTTACCTGCCAAACCTGCTCATGTGGACGCTGCTTTTCAGTTGTTACTAATCAAAAATAAATGTTCATATTTATTCAGACCCTACTTTCACATTCTTACGACGGCTTCCTTACATTGGAAAGCCATTAGAACTCAGTCGTAACCAGCCATCTTAGTAAGGTGAACAAACACGGCAGAAAACGGCAGTGCTGACGACGCACGCAATGGACGTCAGTATGAAACAGCAGGGAAACACTAAACTCCACACTCACGTTACCGGTTAGTCCGGGCTCCTCACTAATACAAAGGCAGCTCACAAATTTGTTCAGGCAGAACTGTTTCATTAATGAACCCGAAATAAATTCAATATATCTATTTGGATCGGAGTTTACTTGTTTAATATGGGACAGAACTATATTAATTGCGGTCAACATAATACTACTACATGACTTCTGACCCTTACATAAAAGTGCTATGGTATTATCACAAAAGTAATAGCGTAGTAGTAACACTATGCTAAAACCATTGTAATCTGTCCATCTATATACCATAGTATAGTACAGAGTATTACAATGTAAATCTTCATTTAAATACTATGGTAATCCATTAACCTTTATGTATTATACCATATAGTACTAACATGTTTTAAATATACTATACTATGATAGTACAGGTTTATTTTCAGTTGTATTTTACATAATGTTTACCACAGTATTGTAAAACACAGCACTGAAATTAAATGTCATAATTACATTAAATTTGCCATGCATGAAATGTGTCTGTTTTGGCTTAATGGAGAAAATGCTTTAACAATTTAATAGCCACATACATCAAACAAACCAGTTAACAACTTACCAACATAAGTGTTTCAATGGCAATAAGTGAAGGAAACATTTTCTTTTGTACGTGGCTTTATTTGATATGGTGAAAATAAAATATATGTGTTTCTTGGCAATACCATGACTACTGAATACCATAGTACCAATACTGGTTGGAAGTAAATACCGTGGCACATAACAGAATACTGTGGTATCAGAACAAAATACCATATAGTATAAAATAAAACACTGATCAAATACGAGAAACGTATATCATATGCATATCACCAATACCATAAATGCACCATGAACAAAATAGAAAAAACACAGAAAGTACAATCCAACACAACCATGCTGACATGATAATACCTTGATAACTTTTCGTAAGGGGATTCTGCTACATAACATTTTTGTCCTGTTAGTTACTAAAATACAATACTGTTTCCAAAAAAACTGGGATGCTGTGTGAAATGTAAATAAAACAGAATACAATATTTACAAATTATATAAACCCATATTTACTGGAAATAGAAGATAACATATCAAACTCAGAAACATATTGAAATTGAGAAATGTTATTGTCTTATGACAAATATATGCTGAATTTGATGCCAGTAATACGTTTTAAAAAGTTGAGACAGGCAACAAATTACTTGAAAAGTTGTGTAATGCTAATACAAAACACCTGGTTGAATATCTCACAACTAATTTGGTTAATTGGCGACAGGTATGCAAGATGATTGTGTATTAAAAAGAGCCTCAGCGAGAGACAGTCACTGTGTGCAGTGAAGATGGGGAGAGGTTCAACAGGTTCTGTGAAAGATTGCGTGGGCAAATAATGCAACAATTTAACAATAATGTTCCTTGGTGTAATATTGTATAGAATTTGGAATTTTCATCATCTACAGTACATAATATAATTAAAAGATTCAGAGAATCTGGGTAAATCTCTGGACGCAAGGGACAAGGCTAAGACCCGATACTGAAAAGCGTCACTGAACCATGTCTTTATGGATCTTGCTTTCTGCACTAGGGTACAATCATGCTGGGACAGAAAACTTCGGTCGGAAGCATAGACTTGTCTAAGATGTCTTGGTATGCTGAATCATTAAGAGTACTATTCACTGGAACTAAGGGGCCTAGCCCAACCCCTGAAAAAAATATCCCATACCATTATCCCTTATCCACCAAACTTTGCAGTTTACATTTACGGCATTTCGCAGACACCCTTAGGCAGAGTACTCATCAGTGAATACATTCTGATACTGGTTCAGTAGAACCCAGTTAAGAATAATATCACTCTAAAAAAACTGTTGGCAAGTAATACATATGCATGTTTTTAATAATAATTAGAGTATAGTAGTACAGTTGGCACAATGCAGTCAGACAGGTAACATTCTCCTGGCATCTGCGAAACCCAGACTTATGCATCAGACTGCCAGACAGAGAAGCCTGATTCGTCATTCCACAGAACTCCTTTCCACTGCTCCAGAGTCCAGTGGCAGGATGATTATTACCGGCAATTCTCAACCCATGGGTCGCAAACCAAATTTGGGTTGTGGCAAATTCTGAAAGGGTTGTGAGGCAGAGTTGCAAATGTAAGCATTTTAAGACCAGCAAGCTCCTATGCTGGTCCCTGATCTGATTTACCATCCCCAGTCCTGGAATTAACATATATAAATGGGTTGTGGGTCTGCAAATCCTTAATGCAAAACTAGTGAACATTTAACCAATCCAAGAAGCCAAACTACAGATGCCTAATTTAAAATTCACTGGCACATTCAATCAGATTTGTGGAATAGGCATTAATTGGCACAAATTGTGTGCACTGTGCTTGATCATAGAGCAAGATCATAGAGCTAACAGCTTCCACTTTGCAATAATACCACTTATAGTTGAAATTTATACCACTTATAGTTGAAATTTCTAGCAGGGGAGAAATTTCACGAATTGACTTATTGCAAAGGTGGCATTCTGTTGCAGTACCACGACTGAATTCACTGAGCTCTTCAAAAAGACCCATTCTTTCACAAATGTCTCTAAACCTGACTACATGGGTAGGTGCTTGATTTTATTCACCTGTGGTAATGGGTCTGAATGAAACACCTGAATTCAGTGATTAAGAGGTGTGTCCCAATAGTTTTGTTCATATAGTATAGCAGTAAGAACTGTAAGATACACCCGTGGCAAATACATAGCATTGGAGGAGCCATGGACAGTTTTTTTTAGAGTGTATGTATGGTTTTGATTTATTTTAAACATACATTGTCCACTAAAACTAAAACAAAACATTCTCCTAAAGCCTTACTGGAATGTGAAAGACTATCACATGAAACAGAGATGGTGTTGTTTGGGCCCTTTGGCCTTGTCTGTGCTCCTGCTAGTAATCTTGGCCATCTGACAACCTACTGTAAACCTTTTGTTATAAACCTTGGTGAAATTTTTGATAGTGCACCTAAATTTGAGAAACAAACTAGATTTGGTGCCAATGGAAACTACAGCGTTGTATTCCCCTGACAGCCATGTCATTTATTTAATCTAATCTGTACTCCTCACACACTCTCTAACCTGTAAAATTTCTATAAGTACTGGATGAATCACTTGGAAATGTGAAAGTTAATAAATATGTTTTTATTGCCAGAACAATGCCCCCTCCCCCCAGGTGTGGAATTTTACTGACAGCTCGTGTCTTGTGTGTACCCTGTCCCATCCTCCTGTGTCCTTAGCTTGTATAAACCTCCCACAGTGTGTGCACCTTACAGTTCGGCATCTGATCACCTCCTGTTTTCACTGTGTGTTTTTGGGGTTCGGTGCCTGTTATAGTCCTGTTCAGGACTAGAATAAAGAGCATGTTCTGTCCTGGCAAGCAAGTCTCCTCGTTCTTCGCTACGCTTGCAATACCTCAGTTTGCCCGGTACTACTATATTATTGATGCTCCATTGTTCTAAATTCCTTCTTGTTTCTCTTTCGGCTCTATAAAACAGCCCAAATGGCCTACTTAGGAGGCTCCCTTTGCATGTCAGCCTAGGGCTCCCAGAGTACTTAGTCTGCCCCTGGTCACCCTATATGTACTGTACTGGTGCACCTAATCAGTGAGATAGGACTTAACTGAACATCAATGAGTTGAAGCCAACTGCCAACCGATCAAGTCATTACAAACAAACTATAATAATATGATTCCATAGCTCCAACACATGATCATACACTTTCTGATATACCTACATATAAGTGTTTGCTTTTACTCTGGGGATGGGACACACTGGTATGAAAAGACAATAAGATTGATTCACAGAACACAGGTCATATCGCCACTATGGTTTAGCGATTTAAGGTGAAAGATATAACTGCATTTACATTGGAGTAAAATTTGCTCCATATTTTCACCACGACAATTAGGAATCATCATGTCCATGCCACAGAATGCCAAATCCGAAACAGAATGATTGTCATCTGCAAAGTGTCTTGCAACAACTGATATTGAATCAGCTTGGCGAATAGTGCTTTTATGTTCACTGAATCTAGATCTATGTGTCTCCTTGTTTTCCAGGGCCTGTAAGTCTCCTAAGGCTAAAATTAGTTCCTAACTGCCCAATTTAGGAGAAACTTAGTTATAATAAAATAATGGGTGTTTCACTCTTAAATTTAGAAATCCTATTTTTTTCACTAAGAGTAATTCACAAAGCAATTTAGCACAAAAGCAGCTCCTAAGTCTTGGAGAACTTATAAGTAGACGAGAGGACTCCTAACTCACTAAGACCAACACACAAATAATCCCAGAATGGTTGAAATCAATCCTTGCTGCAATACTTTTAAAATACTTAATGACACCGAAATACTAAAGAGGTACTAACTACTGTAAATTGTGAGGGAATAATTATTGTTGTTGATATTGTGAGGGATACCATAACATCTCCATGCAACTGGAATGGTCCAATTAGTGCCAAAATTAAATGTTGGGCAAAAATGGTGGGAAAAATACTTTATCCATTATGGTCTCCCCACACGCATACAGTCAGATCAAGGAAGAGACTTTGAAAGCCGATTGGTTAAAGAGATGCTGACAATGTTGGGTGTGAAAAAATCATGGACTTCACTGTATCACCCACAAGGCGATCCTCAACCAGAGAGGTTCAATTGGACATTGTTAGACATGTTAGGAATGTTAGAACCCAGTCAGAAGTCCAAATGGAGTCAGCACATAACTCATCTGGTGCATGCTTATAATTGTACTCCAAACGAGGCAACTGGATTCTCACCTTATTTCCTTATGTTTGGGAGGGAAGCCAGACTACCTATCGATGTCTGTTTCGGTGTGTCTGCAGATGGGACATCTTCAGCATCACATCTGAAATATGTTAAAAGGATGAAGCAACAGCTGCAAGCAGCTCAAACTGCTGGCTCAAACTGCTGCATACAAAATGAACCAAGCAAACAAAGAGAGATATGATCAGAAAGTTTGTTACCATAGCCTAAGCCCTAAGTGAAGGAGATAGTGTCCTGATTCGGAACCTGGGTTTGAAAGGAAAGCAGAAACTTGCTGATCGTTGGAGTTCAATGCCTTACGTGGTAGAAAGTCAAATATCTGACCTTCCTGTGTACTGTTTGAGACCTGTAGGGGATACAGAACCTGTTAAGGTTATACATCGAAATCATTCTACCCTTGGGACAGGAAGTCATGTTGCATCCTCAGGTTTATTCAAGGGCTACTCCGTCTCAAGGAGCCCTACAGCGCAGAAAAGCGAAGGAGAAGAGAATTCTCTAAGTCAAAGCACCTGATGCCATTACTGAGTTGTCGAATAGAGACCTGTGTTCTTCTGACTCTGAATCAGAGTATGGTTGTCACTTGAAAGATTTGCCCTCTGATGCTGTACAGGTGACAGAAAACTTGGATTGGCAAGACAATGATATAATTACTTCAGAGTTAGATAATCTTCCCAACCACAGAGAGATGCAAGGGAGTCAGTTGCAGCCTGCACCATTGGAAGACCTTACTCAGTCTGCAAAAGAAGAAACGGGTGACCGAGGAAGAGGCTGTTGCAACTAAAAAATGTCCTGTGGAGAGTGTTTCCTGAGACGGATCACAAGGGCTTATCCCACAAATTCGGAGAGAGAAAGCCCTCTGGGAGGCTCACTTGCGATGAGTTAGGAGAGCCTCTTGTAGACACTGTGATAACGTCAAAACATTGTGGTATATTTATAAGACTACACTGCACATTCCACATTATCTAGACATTACAGTATTTCCCATACATTAAGGCTGGGTTGCACCAACATGGTTTAACTTTTAAACTGGATTAAATCAAGATTTATCTACTAATCCTGTTGCACCAAAGTTTAAACCTAGTTTAAATTTAGTTTACAATTAATCTTGGTTAAATCTAAACCTTTGTTAATCTTAGTTTAATTTCCACTCAAACCTAGATTAAATTCAAGTTGCACCAGTGAATTTAAATCAAGTATAAAGTTGGATTAGCAGTGATATTTAAACCACCCCTCGAGGAGGTTTATGTTAGGTCTGTTTTAGTTTTATTGAAAACATGACTGCATTTCTTTGTTGGGTGGGATCAGAAGAAAGAATCCCATGTAGGAAAATTCAAGACAGGATAAATTGATTTTTAAAAGCAATAGTGAGTTGTCCATGCGGTATCGATTTACAAAAGAGTGTATACTATCATATACCTCTCAGTTATGGGCGTCGCATTTATTAAATCTGAGGGGGACGTCTCCCTCTCACGTTTCATAATTATTCGTTTGGACCGCTCCACATTTAACATAAAATATTAGTTTTATGCCAGTGTGTCCCCCCCACATTCAAAATGCTTCTGCATGACGCCCCTGCTCTCAGTGGAAAGGTTGGACCTGTTGTCACGCATGGAAGTGAGAGGAAGTCCGCTGTACCTCGACTTATCCTGCTCCTAGTAACTTTGCATTTTTATGCTATAGGGAATTATCAGATGGTTGACGGGGATCTTTTTGGAGTTCTGCAGAAATAGGTGCTTTTGCCCTACCATAGCTTACTGATTGGTGTTCTGTCGAGATGAGCTACTTTGTCGAGTTATGCTACCGTAGAGCTAATCGATAGCCCTAACCCTAACACTTACCCTAACCATAACTCCCCAAAATCCCCTAAAACCCTTACCTTAACCCTAACCCTAACCCCTAAAACCTAACCCTAATCCCAAGACGGTGGAACTGCACATGCGCAGAAAGGCTCGATAGCACGTCTCGATAGGTAGGATTTTGACAGAACACCAGCAATGTAATTTGCCAGCGCCTATTAGCAGGATAACGTTACACCATTTTTTATTCTCTGGAAAACAAAAGATTGATGGGCAAATCTAATTTGAATCATGAACATGGCGCGGGCCATGTAAGTAAAGTATAAATAACAGGCTGTGTCGCATTTTGATCGTGATCGATCCTGATCAATACCTAAAAAATAACTGACAAAACGATATATCAGACGGAGCACAGGGTTAACATCAGCGGTAACAGTGATAAAATAATGGATTTTATAAAAAAAAAAAATACGAGACATTTGCGTCAACTTTATTTAGGACCATATTTATTTAGCCTAGGATGCATCATGAATTTGTTCACATTTTCTCAGAATCCATCATGGCGGCATGGGCGTAAATTTCATTTAACAGTAGGGGGGGACAATAAATATAAAATTTCTCATGAGCAATTTTTGAAGGGG
>JAOYFF010000007.1:23159793-23178665 GCA_025773925.1 Cryptomyrus ogoouensis | reverse complement strand
GGGGGGGGTGGGTTGTTGGGTGTGTTTTTTTGGTTGTGGTGGGGGGGGGGGGGGTGGGTGTTTTTGTGGGCCCATGGGTGTGTTGGGGGGGGGGGGGGGGGTTGTGTGTGTGTGTGTATGCGTGTGTATGTGTCTTTGTTTGCTCTCTCTGCCCTTGAGCAGCTAACTTTTTGTTGGCACTGGACCCAAAATAAACAGGCAGTCATCCAGCAGTGTCATTTCTTCTTTGTGTTTCATTACTTTCAGCAGTTCAAGGATGTGATTTTCATAAAAGCTCCATCCAGCCTGAAGGGGATTGGAGGAGCACTTTTTTACTGGGGCTGATCTTGGGTAATCAGTCTGTGAACTCCCACTTCCCATCTCATGCTGTCCATAAATTGATAATTGCACATGCATCTTCATTGCCCAATAAATATTTAAATCCTCTGTGTTCATTGTGCTTTTCACAGAAACAGGCTGAACTGCCAGAATAAAAGGGAGCAAGTAGTACTGTTTGATGAAATACTACAGCAAAATGACACAGGGTGGAGTTTTTATGATGATGAATGCAAATACATGGAGAATTGTTGCCATTTCTCTGAAAAAAAAAGAACAAGGTGTGACCTTAAGTGAATATGCTGAGCTTCAGATGAGATACTGAGTAATGCCATCTTTCTCAGGACATTGTCTGGATACAATTTGTTTTAGCACTTAGAGGAATACGGAAAGCAAAATACCCTGGGTTAATGTGTGACAAGGTAAGAGAAACTTCTGGTAGGTAGACAGAAAACAGAGTCAGCTTAAGAAGCAACATTGTCAGTCTGACATGAACGGCTGCCTCTGGGCTAATTGACAGGGTTTTGGCTCCAACTACATTGGGGGGAGCATGTGCCCCCCACGCAGTATATGGCTTTAATTCATTGTCATTTCCAAGTCAGCAGAATACTCAACAATGGAAAATATGTAGACTGCAAAGACATCCATGGAATGTACCACAGAACAGTGAACTTTTCCAGAGAAAGTGACTGACTTAAAATTTCCGTTGGACAAACACTTCTTGCTGGGTGATTATGTGTTTTTTGAGGTGGGAGATGTTGGTTAGCTTTGTTTTTACATTACTCTAGTGTTGCAAAAAAGCTTAGCAAAAAATATGAGACAAATTCCATACATCTGAGATGCTGAAAGGTTTGTGGTGTTTGTGAAATACAAAGTTTTCCTTTCTGTATTTCAAAGGCTACATTTAAAACGATTAAAAAGAAATGGATGAGAACAGGCTGGGGGCCTGAATGTGTGGTTAATTAAATAGTATGTCTGTTTTGTTTTTCGTCTCTATATACTCTGCAGTCTTTGGAACAAAAATTGCAAAGATTGTTTTATATTTATTACATTAATTGACTTATTAGGAAGCTATTCAGGAATATGGAGAGCACTGGTAATGTAAGCACACTACAATAAATCTCCAGTAACAAGCTTTAAGATACATAAAAATCAGGATACATTTCAGGCTATGTGGGGGGGGGGGGGTGAGTCTCTTTTCTTTATGCTTTCAAAATAACTATTTTCTCAGGCATGATCCAAATGAGAGGCCAAGCCCAGATCCAGGGATTCCCAAATGGATCTGGCAAACTAAGAATTCAGGGAATTGTCTACAGAATGTGAAATTCTGGAAGTAAACACGTGTGAGGTCTTTGAAGGCCATACCCCAGCAAAGAGGCTCCTCAGCACCACCACTGCCTCTGTTCACACACCTCTGACTGGGAAGTGTTGTGGGAATACAAATGTGTAACGGCAACATAACCTGACAAACAGTATAGAACCTGAGGAAACTTGTAGCTTATGATTATCATATTGACATTCACCAGTATGCTGTAAGGGTTTCGAATGGTGTCATTTTAGGTGGAGGAAAATTGCTGTGATAGGAACTTTTGAGGAAATGTTGGCTATAGCAGCCAAGGTGATCTGAATTTTTCTTGTGAAAAATATACAGCGGCGTAAATGGGCACTAAACTAAGGGATGCATATGTAAATAACCCTATGGATTATGGGTGTGTGCAAAAGCTATGCAAAGCTGAAAGGCTGAGTCTTTAATAGAGCTGCTGATGATGTACTTTAAAATCCAGCACCTCAGGTAAATCATTCCCAAAACGCCCAGGCATGTTGTGCAGAATATTCTGGAGCCCCTCTGCCAAATACTAAAAATAGAGCTTTTCAGAATGTTTTGTAATATCATGCATCCTGTAATCTCCAGTAAATTACTCCCAATTCATAGCAATAGCTTTCAGCAATTGCTATTTAACAAGTTTTGCAGCTGCTGCTTGGAAGGGTAATGTGCAAACATGTAAAATGAATAGCAAATTATTGTTATTATCCCATTTTATCTGACAATATCTGAGAATAAGACACACTGCATGGCCCACACACACCAGCCAGTAATTTTGTTCATCTATGTAAAGGGACATATAATTTGTATGTTGGAGATAAGAACAGATGGCAATGCTCGCAGGCACACTCACATGCAAAGACCTCCTTCATTAGCGGAAGAGCGGTCAGCTTGCATGGCTTTGGCCAGACTATTGCTGTGAATGAGATGGACTGGCGACCACAGTCCCACAGAAAGGCTCATGGGAATACAGCAGGGTGGGCAGAGGGCCTGGGGGCGGATGATGGGAGGAAGGAACTGAGAGAGGCACAGATGTGCTGCTTAATGCCACTGAGCATAAAGATTTTAGGCGGGTTTCAATCAAAGCGGTGCTTCTTTTGATTATGCAAGGTCATAAATAAGTGAGCAAAACCACTAATTACCTGCGTTGCTCACAGGCTTGTGCAGACGTGCACCTTGTGTACTATTCACGTCTTTTCTCAATCTTTATCGTGGCGCTATATGTATATTAAGAGTAAGCTGTTAATAGGTTGGGTGGATTAACTTTAGTTTCATACAGCAGTGAAATCTGACATTTCATCAGCTCAATAAATACAACAGGCATGAAAAGGATTTCATGTAATAATGCAAACAACTTCATTGAGAAGGCAAAGGTCTTGAAATTCATACAAAGCCTATATCAAACACAATTGCCAGAATCTTATTCATTTATCTGCCAACACCATGGTCACATGCTTGGTTGTTGATCTCCTCCGAAGGGATGGGAAAAGCCTGCCTTTTACTGTCAACAACCTGTTGGTGTTGTGAGTCCAGCAGTTTTGTTCCATATTGAACTGCAACAATATTGAAATTCAAATGTAATAGCTTACACAGTATGTGTACTTCAGGATACCTTGGTACCTGTCTTATACCTAGGCTATATTTGTCATTTTACCTCTTTCTCAAAGGACAGCTCTTTTGCAAGCCTTGTACAAAAGACAACATTTATGTAACACTTCTGACTGGAACATTATCACAGATCAGTATATACCATTTCTATGTTTCCTGGCTATTGACATCTCCTTTCAGTAACCAAAATAATAAAAGGACATGTTTGTTTTTCCTAGGTGGTAAGAATTGCTTTTAATCATGGAAAAACAATAATAAACCATGAGGACAGAGCCAAAATTTTTAGATTCATATTTATGGCAACATGGGGAACAGGGAGATGATTTGTCTAAACATATTTAAGTTTATTAGCTTCAAATTTGTTCCAGATGTATTTTGTTTATTTCATTAAATCATAAATTACGAGTAATGTATAAAACTAGACCAAACATAGGCCTAACTTTTCCAAATGGTACATTTTTTTAAACATAGTCTGCATGAGAGAAGCACAAGAACATATAATGAATAGATTTTAGTGAAAGTGTAATTCAGTCAACACCTTTAAAAACACAACATGAAAGCAATGTGGATAATTCAGAGTTTAAACTGCAGTATGCCCTAAGATAATTGCCAACCATTGTCTAATGACAAATGCCCTTGCTTCATAAATAAACAATCTTATATACTTCTGAATGTAGCAGGATTTAATAACCCATGTGGTCTACAGTGATATATTGTAGATGATAAAGAAAGTGTAGGACAGTTTAGGATCAGACATGAGAAACCATGGGATTCATTTTACAATGCAATTTTACACAAGAACAGCCAGTGAAGCAAAAATCAAAATAATGCTGCAAAATTAGCATTTTTTTATGTACCTGAATAACATCAATCACTGAACATTTACCAGGTTAATGGAGATAAACTCATTTTGATTACAGCCCAGTTTTCATGTGACGATCAGAATCAGAATCACTTTATTAATCCCCGTGGGGAAATTCTCTTTCATTACAAAACCAAACTCCTGATGAAAATAAAAGATTTAGGAAAGTTTTGCACTGCACAAAGACATATTTCTGACAAAATCTGTTGAGCTGCTATATGAAAATTGTCATTTTCAACACTCTAAGCAACAAGAATGATATTTTAGGTGGTTGTCAGCGACTTGATTGATTGCAATAATTGTCGAGAGCAAAACCAAATTTGAAAACAAGTTTTAAAAGCAAATACACTAATTATCTAACATAAAGCACATGCGGAAGAGGCGTGGCAGCTCCATGTTCCATTGTCTGCTCCTCTTTTTCCCGCAGAAATAATCAAAGAAATCCATAAATAAATCAGCAGGTCCCTTGGCCCAGGTGAAGCCTTGTGCCAGCCTGGAGATAACAGACTCAGACAGCCGGCGTCATTAGCAGCCACACGGAGCATCCGCTGGGAGTTCTACAGTGGCACTTGGGATCGTGGCTGCCATGCATCCCACCGTAATTGGTTACCAGCCTATGTGCAATCGCTAAAACACAAAAGGGACCTTTCACCCCCCCTGCAAATCTATGCGCGAGAGCCGCTTTCCAATGTGTCAAAATGCAGGGGGTAAAAAATTGAATTCCAAATTGGTCACTGCTTTCAGGTATCGGCATGAAGGGTAAGGTTTTGGTCCTCTGGCTGTTAAGTATGTCCTGTCAGCCACATTCCTTCAGCAGTGACACAAAAAGGATGCTTCCTCCTGCCAGGGTTTGGCAGTTAGAGCCAAACAAGGATGAGGACCGGTATCAAGTTAGACACATATTCCCAGTGGAAAATCACATGCTCGCCGCTGTAAGAGTTCGCCGTTCATTATCTCTCCATGTTTTTAAGCTGCTGAGAGTGGATGACAAGTGGATGCATTAGTATCCTCTGAATTTACCAGATGATCCTGCAGTAACAGTAATTTAACGTTAGACCTTACACTGTATACATCTCTACATATTACCTACACAGGAGTTTTAGCCTCAAAACATGTTGAACGCTAGCATAATAAAATCAAAACCTCTTTCATATCCATAGTAATAAATGATACCCAAGAACACATCACATTTCATCCATTAATTTTCTTGCCACTTTCTTTGCCTTCAGTTTTCAAGGCAGTGTACACAAGTGTAGATTTATGGTGCTATTTTAATCATCAAGCTGTATAATGAGGTTTTAATGACTTGTCATTTATTATTCATTATTTAGTTGATGTGTGAGTACTTTTTATGAGTATTTATTATTCAGTTCCACATGATGTATTTATTAAGTCCTATATCTGTTACTGAAATGTGCAAGCCCTCTCTAAATAGCTTGTGTGCTTCAGCAGACACAGATGAAGAACATTTAACATGTATATGCCTCCAGTGCAAATCCATAGACATGCTCCTTCTGCTTCCTCCCAGATTTCATTTGAATTGAATGTACATGGAAGCACCTGCATAACTTAAGAATGAAGCAATCCCCATTTAAAAGCTTTAAGGCAGGAACCAGAGACAGCATATGCTACCTGAAGCCCCCAAAATAAGACACAAAGATAGTAGAGAAAGTGCTATATAAACCACAGATTATGATAGAACCATAAGCATGCTATATGTTCTCATTATGATATAACCATAACTACACATTGTGAAATAACTGTAAGCATGTTGTATGTTCTCCCTGAAATGAGAATCTTCTTGGGCATGGAACCCACATGTAGAGTGAACAGATAACATGAATGACAAGCAGGAATCAGAGTCAGGGACGAAAGCAGAGGTCAAGAAGCCAGAAGGTCTGTCCCAGGAGTGAAGGGTAAGGCAGGCACCCATGCAGACACAGGAGAAGTGGTACACACACTCACCCTGAAAACGGGGCCGGGACACACACTCACCGGGCCGGGGAGCAGGGAGACCACACTCACACTGGGAATGGGGTCGGGACACACACTCACCAGGCTGGGGAACAGGGACACCACACTCACACTGACAATTCCTCACACTGAGGAAACCATCTAGACAGGTTATTTAGGACCAGCAAATAACAAAACTGAAACTACAATGAAACACAGTCAATATTTCAGTGAAGGAGATTGGACAGGTTGGTGGGGTTTCTGCTACTGTGAGAGAATATTTCAATTTATTTCAAGGAATGATATAAAATCCACTGTGTATGTAAGGTGGAATTCAAATCATTTGAAAATGGGTAATAATAATTCAGCAGCAATTTATACATTAAAGTGAATCTAAAATGATAACTGAAATAATCATGGATCTGAAAGAACTGAATGAATTTTTTGAAAAACAGCCTTTTCAAATTCTTGCAACACTACATATATTTGTTTACTTTTTAAATTTACTTAACAAATCGTAAGAGCACTGCCACCAACTATTATTCAAATAACCTAATTATGTCTGGTAATCCCTACTGATCAATTTTTGCTGCCCACAAAAGCATATCCAGATTCAAAGGAAATGCCTATTTTTTGGGGTCCCTTGAAAATATACCTAAATAAAAGCGAGGGTGGTCCGCATATTTTGTTCATCATATTTATTTTCACAAGCCAAGTTTATGTGGAACAAAGTAACATGTGCTCAGTTACGTCAGTGCAAATACTTTTTAACAAGACACATTACTCGTGATTACTGCCAGGGTGATTTGTTTTTTACGTCTTAAGTGTTTTATTGCCGGTAGAATATCTAATGGTGTTAGACCACTTCTAAATAATAATGGATAAATATTTAAACGCCACATATAAATTGTTACATTTCCAGGGCAAACCTTCTTACAAAGCTGAAGAGAACACATACTAGTCAGCATGTACTAAATACATGTTTGTGATAGTCTGTCTGTCTGGACGGTTGCATAGAGACTTCCTCAGATGTGCCTGATGGTGTGTGTTTCAGGATACAGAGTATTTATATATTTCTGTCATTTCCGTCAGTCCGTTATACACAGAGGGTGAGTGCTTACTCCCTATATGACCCCAAGGTGACTGTAATCCTACTCCTGTGAGCTCTAAGGTCTAATCTTGTATTTTCATCTCACCATCTTTGACCCGCGCTTGCATTTTACCATAAAGACTAACACAATGAAATAAAATGAAACCTGTGTTGCAGTTCAGTCGCCGCTGTCTGATTCCATACCTCTGCCTGGGAGACTGCTGTGGGTTTGCCAGTCTCAGCTGCAGCCCTGAAGAAGGGAGCTCGCTATGAATCTGCACATTTCTGGATGTGTACAGCATCGCTGTGTTTGCTGTTCCAGGAGACATACTGTGGTGGTAACTGAAAATGTTCAGAGCACTCCCAGTCTGCTTTACCCCCTAAGTTGTAAACAGGGATTATTTCAGCAGTTGAAAGGACCTTTCAAAGTGACACATCAGTCTTAACAGTCCTGGAGGAAATGGACTGATGCACTGAGACATTCAGTATGTCTATGTCTATGAATTATTACTCCAACTAAAACCAGACTTTTGAAGTGCATGTAAACATGTTAGTCCAACTGAAATCGCACTAAATCGAACTTCTCAAAATTGGACTGACACCCAGATAATGCGATTGAGATTTACTCCTGCATGAATATGCTCAATCAGACTCAAACTGCTCTGAGCACTGTACGCATTCTCCACAATCCCTTTTGGTACTTCACGAAGATACTTCAAGGTGTTGGATTTACACTGGCATGAAAACTGGTATCGGTGTGAATTACATTCAATGACTGAATTCAAAAAAAGGCTGAAGTATATTATAGGACTGGATGATGTGCGATATGAATATCAACATTTTGGTACAGATATAGTGCAGAGAGTTTAATTCTCACTAAAACATGTTTACTCTGTCGTAGGAAACAAACTTAGCAAGTTTTGCAGTTTTAATGATTATTCCTTTTCATTCTTATCTAGTATATGTTTAAAAATCAGTTTAAAGTTTTACTTCTGCTACTTTTGCATGAACGGTGCATGCATTCTCCGAGACAATCATAATCATCTTCATGTTCGCTGTGTAAATCACTGCTACAGGGGTTCACAAAAAATGTATGGTGAACTCCTTTTTTGCTTCATAAATACCCCAATATTTAATACAACAAAATCACATTGCAATATTTGAAAATTTTCCAATACCGTGCTGTCATAGTATATTACAATACTTAAAATTATTATTCATTAGTGACGTAATAGGTCAGCCAGAAAAAACCCCAATACTAACAAGCTGAATATGTATACTGGGACAAGGACAGTAATCTTATTAAATGGTGAAGTCGAGCCTTAACTGTAGCTATGCATGTAAACGTACTGATTTGTATTGTATGAAACTTCTGCAATGTTTACTATAGAATATTAACATGGAACAAGGGATTAGAATTGACATCCTCATTTTTACTCCTTGTTTTGAATTGGCTACGATGTGTAAAATGTGTTATGCAATGTGAATCCAGTGCTGTTAAATCTCTGCTACTGCAGTGGCATAGCCAGAAAACAATGTCTGCAAGAACTCAAACACAATAATGTAACGTGTACCAGCATCCTAACCAGCCATAGCACAGCCTGGAACAGGAACCGCAAAGCCTCAGACTGCATGTCCCTCCAGCAGAAAAGATCTCTCCATCACATGTGACCCCTCACACCCCTCATACAGCCTATTCACACCTTTCCATCTGGAGAAAGGTTCCGGAACATTCGGTGCAAAACAGTTGTTTCCCCCAGGCTATCAGACTTCTCACCTACCACCTACCCTGTAAACACTGATAAATGCCCATTTGCACTACTCTGTTGCTGTTATTTGTACAGTTTGTTTACATGCACTGTTTACTTGTGTTTTTTGCACTGTTGTGCGTTGTTATGGATTACTGTGTACTGGTTATTCTATTTTCATTTAAATTCTATTATTTTATTACTTTTTTATTTTATTCTTTACTTTTTCTCCCCCAGTATTTATTTTTCAGTGTTTGTTCTCAACTGTTCTTTGTTCTGTGTCCTGCTCCATAGAAACACAATTTAGTTTCATGTGTGTGAAATGACAATAAAGTGACTAGGCACACCCTTAGCCATGCCTTAGTATGACTGTAACTTGAGAAGGAATAAGAAAGTTTAGTTTAAGCACTTTTTACATCTTAAAGGCTTATCACCACTTATCTGATTAATACTATTAGTAGTTTCTACTGAGGACTACAAGCAAATTCATGCATCTATCTCAGCGGGGTACCCCCTCGACAGGAAGCAAGTCCATCGCTGGGTACATACACCCACACATTGGAAATTTAGAGACACCAGTTCAGGAGGAAACTGCAGGAGGAAAGACAAATACCAAGTGGACACCCTAATGACACGGGGAGAGTGCCACACATGGAGGTGTGAGATAACAGCACTACCCACTGAGAGAACATACTGCCCAGGAGCAAACTCTTAGCAGGAAAAAAATCCTGTGACAGATTTACACAACCCTCAAAGTAGAAGGTATGAAAAACCACCATTACAGACCTGCATGTTCTTTCCTACCATTACAAGAACAGAGGCCAAAGACGGCCCATCTCCGAAACCAAATGACCATAGTAAACTCTTCACTAAAATTTTATTTAAATTCACTTTAATTGCATTTATATCACAAAGCATTGTACATGTGCCTATATAACACACCTAACTCTGCGCAGGCATAAAATCCTGGAAGACAGCGGAAGAGAAATCCTGCACTATTAAGGCAAAGACTTGAGAGGACCCAAAGCCAACTGGCTGCCTACCCCTCCCGGGCATGCTAGGTAGGCGAAGTTCAGCCCACCCGGGTTTGGCTCAATGTGATCTGCTGCAGTCGCCTCTCTGCCTTTCCAACAAAGACTTGCCTTGGATTTAATATTCTCTGCTTAAAAACAATGAGACACATAGCCACTGATGGAAGCAATTATCTCTGGTTAATAGGAGAGAAGTGAAACTCAGAAGAGAAAATGTATAATCATGGAACTTGCAGAACTCCACTGTAAACAGCCCAGGGCCTAAATTGACATAATGTGGGTTTATATTCGAGTTTTGTCCAAATACAGAGTATGAGCACATGTTTGAATTTACTTTTACAGTTACTGGATTTGCTCTTTTTTAACTACTGTGACTTCTGAAAAAACTACAGATGGGAGATGGTGCAGCTCTTAAAATTATCTTTACTTGTGCATGATTTGTCTGTACAAGCAGATTTTAGTATTTGCATTTTACTTCTCACAGTAGAGCAGTTGCTCTACTTTGATGTAAAAACCTAACCATACCAAAATTCACATTTTAAACAAATCACAGGTTTTAGTGAATCTCAGACTCTTAGAGTCTTTTTTCATTTTGTTAAGATTCCCTTTTAAATATGTCACGTGTGACTGAAAGCAAATATTTCAAATCTTATCATTGTTATACTCTGTTATACATGTTCATGATTATTATATAGATGTCACTCTTTTTCAGAATTTTGTGTACTGAGAAATGCAAGCTTTACTATCCTACATACAATAATGTTTGTTATTAATAGTAATTCACCTATTTCATGGTAAGTCAGACTTGTGTCATATAAACACGTTAGAGTCTCATCGTGCAAATTCCCATCCCCCATCCGCTCCCCAAAACAGCCAATTTTAAGATCATTTGGGATACTGCTCCTTTTTCCTGAGACTGTCTTAAGCCTCAGCCACATTCAGCTGCAGACAGGTAATTCAAACTCCTTTGCGCCACATTCATCGCTTGTAATGACCTTGTTTTCCTCTCTTTCCCCTTTGCATTTCTGATGCATAATGATAAAAATAGCCCACCCCTACTCTTTGATCAAAAGCCCTCAGCCTCATGCAGAAACCTAATCTCCTTTATCAGGAGGGTCTATTCAGGCCAGCTTCAGAGGCTGCACCTCCACACAACATAATGCCTTTCAGAGGGCCTACATGATATGGAGAAAAATGCTGGGCCTTTGTGCTCAGGAATTTGCTTTTCAGTCTTGGTGAGGCCTCCGGTCAACTTTGGGTGGGAAGCCCCAAGAGAAACAGACCTGTTAGCCAAGTAGAGGTTAAAATACCTCTACATCAGTCATGGAAATTCCCTAATGGAAAAGGTAATGCATGACAAGGACATTTACATGGAACAGGTAACATACAGTGCTGTCCAAAATCTTAGGCAGTCAAAATTATGTTTAAATGATGGTGCTGTAAAACTATGATTTTATGTGTCAGTGTGTCAGCATACGTTATCTTAAAATCACCCCAGTATTTGCAGTAACTGTCCAACATGTTCATGTATTTTTTGACTTGACCAATACCACCCGATGTTTGTCTAATATTAAATTGACTAATATTAAATCTAATATTAATTAAACTAGATACGGTCCTGTCAGAAATGGCAGCACTGTATTCCCTGGCCAATCCTGTCATTTGGTCCACCCATCTAATCTGTATTCAAAATTTAATCACTTCCACTTCAGCACCTGTATAATACTTCTTTAAAGTTTTAAAAAGATCCATCTAAAACTTTTTTGAGCTATCATCTTAAAATAATCAAGTGTCAAAACTGCCCTTTTACTGACATCACTATGTGGTGCTACTTCAATTTTAGGATGATCTGTCTCAAAATTTACTCAGTTCCCTTCTGACCCCCCCCCCCCCCCTACAATGCCTCTGCAAAGTTTCAAAAGGTTCTGTGATATGGTTTTTGAGTTAGTGTCTTTACTCTTTTTTGCTCTTGTTTTCTACTGTCACTATGCAACTTCAGTTGCTTCAGTTTGAGGTGGTCTGTCTCAAAATTTCCTCAGTTCCAGTTCGGCACCCATACAGTGCCCCTGCAATGTTTGAAAAAGATGTGTTAAATGGTTTTTGAGTTATCACCTTACCAAAACATCTGCAGCAGTGGTGGAGATGGCAGTGGAAGTGGACCAGTGCTAAAACTATGTATTACACGAAGTCTGGAAAATTTTGGAGCAAAGAAAAAAAATTGTTGTTATTATTTGTTATGTTATTATTAGTGTGCATATGTCTTTGATGTTAAATTGTGAGATGCAGAGACTCGCTTGCTAGGGAAAATACATTCTTTATTGGTAGTCCTGAAAAGGACTACATTAGGCCCCCACCGAGCACCGAACCTATTATGTATAAGAAACACAAGGTTATCAGATGTTGAACTGTAAGATACACACGCAGTGGGAGATTTACATAAGCTAATTACACACAAGGATCAGACAGGTACACACAAGACACGGGTAAACACGCACGCAACAATAAGGAATTGTAACCATTAACATCAACAACACAACAAGGGCTAATTACAACTGCACGCGGGGCATGCTGGGAAATGTGCCCCGCCTGTGCTACAATACGTTATTATTGAATCTAAAAAACTTACTGCCAACCAAGTAGCTACTGCAGGGTAATACTTGCTGGGTAATAGACAGATGTCCCTGAAAGGAGTAGGCTGCTGTTTTATGTGTCTGTCAGCAGGATCTTCCGTACCCCTCTGATGAGGCTGTACAAAGCCCTCTCCTCAGAAGGCAGCCATATGATCAGTTCAGAAGACCTCTATGCACATGTGCAGGTGCTGTGCAGCATGAAAGGGTGACAAAGCCCACTTGGGGGAGTTTTTGTTCAGTGTGTTTGTACAGGGAGAGCACTCTGGAACCAGTTTGATCTGCCTGCTGCTTTTAAAGACACACATACTCTGAACACCTGCTATGACCTCAGTGCCATGCATTCCCATTATCTATCATACAAAAAAGATTCCTCAATATCTTCTTTTCTCTCGGTATCCCATGATCGTTGTGTGACTTTAAACATGCAGAGTGGGCTTACTGCTGGAGAGAGATCACAGTTAAATTTAGCAGTTTACTACCATTAGAATGTTGGCATATATGAACCATTACTAATGGCATTAGATATTCACCAGTAAAGTCATATAATTACAATCAAACAGACATGGCTCTGTTTAAGAACAGGTGCGGACTGTTTCACTAGTACAGTTTGGAGTAATTTTTTTTAAGGATCGTGACATACATTGTAAAACATTAGAATTAGAATTCTACCACCCCATGTCTATTCTATTAGAATTCTAATTCTAATTCTAATGTTTTACAATGTATGTCACGATCCTTAAAAAAAAGGATTGTGACATACATTGTAAAACATTACAATGGTACAATGGTACAATGGTACATGGCTCTGTTTAAGAACAGGCACGGACTGTTTCACTAGTACTGTTTGGAGTAAAAAATTTTAAGGATCGTGACATACATTGTAAAACATCAACCTTAAATCCACGAAACCTACATAAACCTATATAAACTACATCTCTGTGTCAGATGTAGCACCAATAATAGAATTTTTTTAACAGAAACATGGGGACTCAAATGTGGTAGACAGGGGAAACCTGGCAATCAGAAATGGGATGTGTGATCGGTGAGCGTTGTTAGGGTCACATGTCAAGAGAGTTGGTAGCCAAGGGAGTCAATCCTACGGACACGTAAAGGACAGGAGGTGGGCACTAGGGAGATATATATATATATATATATACACACACACACTCCTCCCACTCTCACCAACCTGTACAATTTCTAAGAGTACTGGATGGACCAGCTGGAAACGTGTGCCTCACTCTTCCAGGATTAGGGGTTCAAATCCCAATTTTGTGTTTGTGTCTGTGCTGTTTGCCTGTACTTCTCCTGTTGTTTGGGTCTCCACCTGCTTTTCAAAGGTAAGTGGTTAGATATCTATAATTTGGCTTGTGTGCATACCCTTTGATGGGATAGTCCCCTGTCTGTGCTGTACCCTATGATGGGTAAGTCTCCTGTCTGCGCTGTACCCTTTAGTGGGTTAGTCTCCTGTCCGTGCTGTACCGTATGATGGGTTAATCCCCTTCCTGCAGTATGATGGGTTAGTCCCCTCCCTGCGGTGTACCCTATGATGAGCTGTTCCCCTGCCTGTGCTGTACCCTAAGATGAGTTAGTCCCCTGTCGGTGGTGTACCCTACGATGGCTTAATCTCCTGCCTGTGGTGCACTCTATTATGGGCTGCTTCCCTGCCTGTGCTGTACCTTATGAAGGGCTAGTTCGCTGTCTGCGGTGTACCCTATGATGGGCTGCTCCCCTGCCTGTGCTGTACCCTATGATGGGCAGCTTCCTTGCCTGTGCTGTACCCTATGAAGGGCTAGTCCCCTGTCTGTGGTGTACCCTATGATGGGCTGCTCCCCTGCCTGTGCTGTACCCTATGATGGGCAGCTTCCTTGCCTGTGCTGTACCCTATGAAGGGCTGCTCCCCTGCCTGTGCTGTACCCTATGATGGGCTGCTCCCCTGCCTGTGCTGTACCCTATGATGGGCAGCTTCCTTGCCTGTGCTGTACTCTATGAAGGGCTAGTCCCCTGTCTGTGGTGTACCCTATGATGGGCTGTTCTCCTGCCTAAAATGTACAACAATTACATTGCTCAAAATATCACTTCTCACGTAAATGAATCTTCAAAACAAGACATGATGTCATTTTCAAAATAAATTTTTCAGAATAAAAGTTCACTTAGAAGTTATGGGATAATAATCTAATTGAAAAGTGCAGTTGAAAGAGAAAAAAAGGAAATGTTCCTGAACAGAAAGATTCTTCCTTTACTAATCAAGTATGCAAGTGTTTCAGCTGCCTTGCAGCCTGTTTCATTTTTTAAGACATTTTTGTTGTGTCTCATTAATTACATCACATTCTCAAGGTTTAAACCTCCTCCAAGATGTATAAAGGTACCAGTGAAATATATGGCCTTATTTGAATAATTGCTTTATCCAGGTAAAGTTCGCTACCCACATTGACCTATAGATGAGTACACTCCAGTTAACATTTTACTGAATAAGTAGCTGTAGCTGGTAAGATCTTACCATGAAGTGACCAGCATGCTCAGTTGGTCTGAGAAACCAAATAAGAGTGAGGGATTACAGCAGGGGTCTATTTGCCTGTTGTTTTTCCCTGCGATTACAAATTATAAACGCAAAGCCCATTCTGAAGCAAGAAATGTTCAAGTGTTGACAATGACACATTTTGTGTAGTGTTTACAATATAAAACAAAAATTCTGAGGATTATATTTTAACCAGAAAGTCAATTTTTTAAAGAAGCAATATTCCAGGTTCTTCATCACATCCAGTTCCAAGTACAACTTGGGCACACAGCTCTGTCCCCATCCTAGGGCTGAAACAGGCTGTTAATTTTATTATCTCCATTCATCAGCATAGGTATTTTGCAGCCCACCAAAGTGCCTTCTGGGTTTTACACTTCGCTGGTCATAAAATACTGGGAACCTGTCCTTTTGACAACAGTGGGCACTTCATTAACCAGCCTCCTATTTTCCTTTGGCAAAGTTCCCATGAATCTCTTCCTCCAAACTTGATACACACACACAAATTGAGAACTCAGTAAAATATAGCTTGTGCTTATGTTTGTGTACTTAAGTACTGAGTTCATAAATACACAATTTTTACTGTTCTTTTTCTGTACGAACTATAGCTTGCACAAAGATAAATATATTGTAGCACCGGTGGGACATGCCCCGCTTGCAGTTGTGAATAGCCCTTGTATTGTTTTTATTGTTAATGGTTATATTTCCTTATTGTTGCCTGTGTCTTGTGTGTACCCTGTCCGATCCGCGTCTGTAATTAGCTTACATAAATCTCCCATCGTGTGTGTATCTTACAGTTCAGTGTCTGACAACCTTGTGTTTCTTATGTGTAATTGGTTCGGTGCTCATTGGGTGCCTGATGTAGTCCTTGTCAGGACTACCAATAAAGAGCGTGTTCTCCTCGGCAAGCAAGTCTCTGTCTCTTTCTCTATTCCAGCGATGCCTCGGTCCATCTGATGCCACAATATCTTCCCTTAGTCATAAAGGGTATTCTGTTATACCGTCCTTCCTTCAAACACTTGATCGGTGTTGCAGCCGTGTGTGTGGAGAGGGGAGGATCTGAAGCCTTTCACAGGAGCTATAGGGCATAAATAAACCTTGGATGGAATACAAGGCCATCACAAGGCTAAGTGGAATTTGGGGTAAACCCACATAACACAAGCAGGTCATGCAAACTCCTCACACATAGAACAGAGGCAGGATTCAAAGTCTCACTGTTGTAGCAGAGACAACAGTGTTTCCGCCTACTGCCACCCTGTTGTGTATCTCTGTCAGAAATAAATAAATAAATAAATAAATAAATAAACTTTTCTCAAGCTAGTTTCACCATGCATGTTTTCGCCTTAATGTAGCTACCATTTTCATTTTCAAGCATAAAATTCTAATTTCACAGCAGGGGACAGTATTCGGGAAGATTAAATAGTCAAAGATGATACTCAAAGCAACTGCCAGATGAATGTTTGATATCTAAGTGTTCATCAGTAATGAGTTTGTAATTGTTGGTGTGTTGATTTGACATAACCAATCCAACAGCAAAAAGAATTATTAAACCAATTACTTATGATTTGTTACAGTTTAGGTGCATTTGGTTGATATATGCATACAGTAATTAGATGGGACCCAATTTCAGTAAGCGAAAACTGAAAAAGTAATCAACAAAATATCTTTTTCTTTTTAGATACACATGAGGATTGAAGTAGAAATGAGAATTGTGACTGAGATTTCTTAGCCCTTGTCCTTTGGATCCAATGCACCTTCAATCTGTCAATCAAGCATTCTTGAACTTATTGGTGGATTTACAAAATTAATCACATTCACACAGTACTACCTGAGCTGGAAGTCCTAGTGCTGGTGCATCACCGATGTTTAATTACATAAATGTTACCATACATTTATGAAGGTGACCATCCGAACCATCTACTTAGTGTTCCAAAAGTCAAGGTACATAGAGGCTTGTACTTGTAATGCTCCTTCAGTATGAAGGGTGAAGGGTGATGTCATTTCATTAGTCCAGAAGCAATGACATTTGGGAAGTGAGGTTTAAGCAGTGAATGGTCAATTGGGAGGCATTCTTTGGGAGTATTAATTTAAGGTATTTCTAAATTGATGCGGACAGTCGATTGTAACCATAAATTCTCTGTTATAGAGGATATTGTGATGCAATAGTTCAGTAACAATGGAAGGGTTACATCAGAGAGAAATCAGGTGTATTGAGATCAGTAGCCCATTTGATGAACAGGCAAAATTCTTCATAAGCAGTGGTCAAGTCCTTCATGGTTATAAATATTTATTGAGCAACCTAAAGATGACAGAGTAACATTTAGAATAAAGAAGAGTGATATTGATTTATTCTGTATGAATATAAAACTTGTATAGAACACTTGAGTCTAAGCACAAGTGAATCTTATGAGAGGCAAAAATCAAGAGCAACTCAGGTGTGAATGCAAAACTTAATTTTCACAAATGTGAACAATCCATTCGCAAATCATGCAGTACGCTATGGAGTCACAGGAGTGCCATAAAAAAGAATAAACTTGAAAAAGAATAAGGAAATAAATGCTGAATAACAAAGTGAAATATATACAAATAAAAATAAAATAAGAAGGAAAAGAAATTAAAAATAAAGAAATAAGAAAATTAATGTTTTTTTCTTTATTGCTTTTAATTTCACGGTATTGATTTTGCTTTTGCCACATTGCTTTTAATTTTACCAGATTGCTTTTACATTTACCATATTGCTTTTAATTTCACCATACAAATACAAATACAAAACATGGAATTTATTTATGGACTAATAAGTATAAACCTAGACGGCACAGACATGTCCTGTAAAGTGTGTTTGACAAAATTGAATGTGAACACTTATCTTTTTTATTTATATTTTTGGTTTGGCCACAGATTTGGAAATCGGAAAACAAGTGGAAACTAGGATTCATGTGTGTTGGACTTTACTCAGCCTGGACAGGAAGGCGTGCCTAAAGCCAGTTGGTTGACAGCTTGTCCCTTTATTAAAAACAATACCGCAAAATTAAAAGCAATATTGTAAAAGGAAAAGCAATCCAGTAAAATTAAGTACAATCCAGCAAAATTAACAGCAATAGGGAATAAGCAAAAACAATAATGAAAAGCCTTTGCTTATTTCTCTATCTTTATTTTTATTATTTGTATTTATTTACTTATTCATTTACAGATTTATCCTTTTATGGCACTCCTGTGACTCCAAACTACATGCCATCTCTCTGTAAAATGTTGTTGCTTAAGGACAATATATTATGATTAATGATATCTATGATATAGATTATGATATATAATATTTTTATCCAACCATCCATCCAGCTAGCCAGCCACCCATCCATTTTCTGTAACTGCTTATTCTATATATTTTCATTCAGTATAAATTTGAGGCTTTGACTTCCAGTAAAGATATTTTCAATCTGAATCTTTAAATATTTGATAACAAAACTGAATAATTCTATACATTCCATTAGCGACTTTTGAATGTAACAGTTAAAACACAGTTGATAAAAATATTGTTTTAAAACCGGTTTAAAAATTGAACAGGGGCATGGGTAGATTTGCCAGGTCAGTGAGTATTTTTGGGCAAAGACAGGGAACCAGCTATGGAGATGCAGGCTTTGGCAAAAGGGAAAGGAGGACCAGATGGTGAATTTTCTAGAATAGTGGACAAGCCCTATGGTAAAATTGTTAAAAAAGCAAGACATAAGTACAGATATTTTATGGGTTCCACTGAAATAAAGGTAGCTGATTACGAGAAAGATCTCGGTATGTATGTTGATGC
>JAOYFF010000007.1:23137427-23159693 GCA_025773925.1 Cryptomyrus ogoouensis | reverse complement strand
AGTCGAAGCAAAGGTATCCAGAGGGGAGATCCAAGAGGCAAAGTCGGAGTACAAGCGAAAGTTCAAAACCAAGCAGACAGTCAAAACCAGGGCGAAGGTACAATAAGGGATGATGCGAAAATCGGAAGTCAAGAACAAAACAGTCATACACAAGCATTCAAACCAAAGGCAAAGTGAACGAAGAGCGAGCTAGCAGGCGAAAAGCAAGTAGCGGGCAGACGAAGGGACGAAGCGGCAATCTCTTCAGCTGACGAACCGGAAACTGCTCCGAAGGCAAGGGAGGCGGGGTCAGGTCCAGAGGGCGGAGTCTAGGGAGCGGTTGACGAATGGGCGAGTAGGCAGGATGTCCGGAGAACCTGTAGGCATCCTCCTAAACTTACGGCACGTAACACTTACGGCACGTACCCTGAACTTACGGCACATATCCCTTACAGCACGTAACCCAAACTTACGGCACGTAACAGTAGGGATACATCAAAGACTTTACAACAGGAGCTATATTCCATGGGCTTGCGATAAAGCATAATGTCATGCCTGGGCTTATCTAAAAGAGGAAGATAGTCCATTTGGAGAAGTTTTAGTCTTTAGATATGTGGCCTCTAGTGTCTTATCAGTAGCCTTGCAGATTATTTTCTGAATTCGTCTTGCCATTCATCCAGAAGGGAAGTGAGGCATCATCGCTCGGCTTGGTGTTTATTAATGGTCTGCAGCTTGCAGTGACTTATACTGGCCTTGTCTGTGCTTGTGATGTGCCTTTCAAGCAGTATGGTGATTAAGACTCTGACTTGCATGCCCATATGTTTCATGACAGTCTGCATTTCAAACACCTTCCTTTACTGGTTTAAATTGCAGTGACCTTGGCTTAGAAGAACAAAAATGAACTTTTTTAGGAAGGGTGACATGGTGGCTCAGTAGTTAGCACTGTTTCTTCATACCTCTATGGTTGGGGGTATGGGTTTCTCCTCTGCTATGTGTGTGTGTGTGTGTGTGTGTGTGTGTGTGTGAGAGAGAGAGAGAGACAGAGAAGTTTGCATGCTCTTTTTGTATCTCACAGGTTTCCTCTGGGGACTCTGCTCTCCCCCTGCAGTCCAAGCACATGCAGTTAGGCTAATTGGCATCTCAAAAGTGCCTGTATTGCTTCATTCAGAGTGTGAGTTTGTCCATGTATGTGCCCTATGATGGACTGGTATCTCATCCAGGGTGTAGACCTACCCCAGGCTCCATACCCCACTGTGACCCTGACCAGGATAAGTGGTCAATAGATTTATGAATCTAATCACTGTTAGGTTTGTTTTAGTCCAGTCTTTTTCAACTGTTTTCCTAGGGTATTTCCATGAATTATTTTCAGGATTTCATTGAGCACTTCATCATGCAAACGGTAAAGTACATTTTTTCAGGTGCAAATGGCAGGGCTATTTCTCTTTGTGAGTGGGTTACTGTAGAATTTAGCTGCAGGATTTTTCCCACTTTGGTTTAGTTAAAGCTATTTTTGAGCTTGGATGAGAATGGAATAGTGTCTTTTATGTTGTAAAATCCATCCTCAAACTTGATTCATGCACCACTTGTCCACATGCTGTTTTGGTCCGCATGTGACATAAGTTGTATCATCGGGGTGTCTGTGTGGACTGTTCGTGTGCAGTCCAGATTCTGGGTCTAGTACACTTGTTGCTCACTGGTGCGCATCAACTGCACATGTGCAAGGATATGCATTACTAGGTGTTTCCAGTAGGTGGAATCTGTTGGTCTGGAGGAATATCATTGCTATGTGCATGTGCTGACCGTGACTGTTTGAATTCATGGACAATTCCTCAAAATTTGGTATGAACGCAAAAGTCTATGCGCTCAACCATGTGCAGACCGTAGCGGCACGCAGAGAAGTGGAGGATGAAACAACTTTCACTCTCCCTGTTAGCTTCCGCCCCATGACGTGGGGTCAGGACTTTATAGCGTCCTCTCTCCAGGTGGGAGATCCGATGGAAACTTTGCAGGGCCTCCGGTCCGCTGTCCTGCTGTCGGTCGTGGACCCTGACAGGTGCCGCGGGTCAGACCATTTGCTGCACGGGCAGTCTGAAGAAAGGCAGCTCTGCTGGCGCCTGGCGCTCATGGCTGGCGGTGGAATATTTCACTGGCTTGGTGCCCGTCACGCTTATTCTGTCACCACAGAAGCTTTTATCTGCCTCCTGTTTCATCCTTTTGGCCAAGTGTTGCAAACACGTGTTAAGATTTGATGTCACGTTGGCACAGCATTTTTCTGCTTGCACATTATCAATACGTAAGACTTCATTGATATGGAATAACTGCATTCAGAAATTGTTAAGCAGTGATTTGAAGTAAAATGCCCTGCTTATTAAGATTATTTCTGTTTTTTGTTTTTTTTTACAATTGCATGTTCCTTACGTCCAATAATTAAATACATTTTGTATGGCTGATACATTTCATTTGTTTAATTTTGGAAATTATTTTATTACATTTGCCATTATTATTATCAGCATGTTTGAATTGGTATATTTGACTTCTAAATGAAGTTTAAATAACTTTCTTCTTAGAGACTATTTAATTCTTTATCCAGCTTATCATTATTCATAATTGGGAGGGGGCGTGGTAATGTTCCTCTCATCCCTGGGCTGAACAAAGGTAGAAAGATGGTCTCATGGCAGCAAAGTGTTTATTTGTAGAGGAAGATAACGATCTCCTTGGCAACCCTGCTATGAAGCTGTCAGTGCGAAGTGGGGTTTTCATGCTGCTGGCTTAGCCTGAATGTGGGAGCCCTGTCCTTGTAGCACAGCTGGAACCCGAGCTGCCTCTGCCTCCCCCTTCCAAGATTCCACTGTCGTGCCGTCTTCCTGTGGTTTAGGTAGCAGCTATTCCTGGCACCTCTGCTGCCGCAGTGCTCCCTACCCCCACCTGGTGAGAGCACTGACCTTCTGTCCCGCCAGTGAGGGCCGGCACAGCAGCTGCTGAGGTGGGCTGCAAATTGGGAACCTCAGGGGAGAAAAGGCAGCTCCCACACGACACTGTCAGGCCTGCAACCAGAAACTCACCTTGACTGGTCGAGTGGCCCTTGCAGTGGGTGACCGCCCAAGAGCTGACGGCACAGTGTCTAAAACTTTGGAACTTTGTGTGATAAAACAGTGCTCTTAGGTTTGTGATTGGGCAGTTACACACTATATATGTGCATACAATATACATTTGTGGTTCAGTGTAGAAGCATTGTAATCCCATGCACCCAAACTACAAGAAAAAACTAGAGAGAGGGGCTACTGCACTGACAACAATGTATTCCATGTGCAGCCCCATCACCCACCCACTCCTCCCATCTAATCCTTACTCCTCCCACACACCCCCAACCTCTAAAATTTCTAGAATGACTAGATAGATCAACTGGAAATGTGAAACACAGTAAATGTGTTTTTACAAAGCTGAGCCCTAATTGTGGACACGCAACTCTGAAACTACATGTATTTATTTGTTGCACATTCCACTTCCATCCTAATTTGCACAATGCTTCCCCACCAATTATGAAATGCAGTTAACAGTTAACAGGTTAGAGTTACAGTTAGAGGTCCAAAGAATTGTGATCAGACCTGCGAGACAGGATTGTGGCAAGACAAAGATCTGGGGAAGGATGCAAGAACATTTCTACAGCATTAAAAGTTCTATCATTCTCAAATAGAAGAGATTTGGAACCACCAACAGGCTTCCAAGATCTGGCTGCCCACACGGACTGAGTGATCGGGAACAAAGAGCCTTGATCAGGCAGGTAACGAAGAACCCATTTAGTTACTATGAATGAGATATGGAGATCTTTTGTGGAGATGGGAGAACCATACAGATGGACAACCATCAGTGCAGCACTGCTTTATGGTTGAGTGGCTAGATGGAAGCCGTTTCTCACTAGAAGGCACATGACAGTCTGCTGGGAGTTTGCCAAACAACACCTTAAGGACTCTCAGACTACGAGAAGCAAAATCCTCTGGTCTGATGAAGCAAAGATTGAACTACTTGGCCACAATTCCCAATGATGTGTGTGGGGGAAACCAGGCACTGAGCATAACCTAATTAAAACCATCCCTGCAGTCAAACATGGTGGTGGCAGCATTATGCTGTGGGGATGTTTTGCTGCAACAAGAACTGGGAGACTAGTTAGGATAGAGGGAAAGATGGGTGTAGAAAAAATTATAGCAATCCTCAGGGAAAACCTTTCCCAGAGTGCTCTGGATCTCAGGCTAGGGTGCGGTTTACATTCCAACAGGACAATGACCCAAAGCATGCCACCAAGAAACCAAAGGAATGGCTTCAAGAAAACTCTGTGAAAGTCCTCAAGTGGCCCAGCCAGATTCTGGACCTGAACCCAATAGAACATCTCTGGAGAGACCTGAAACTGGCTGTGCACTGACGCTCCTCAACCAACCTGGCTGAGCTTGGGCAATTCTTCCAAGAAGAATGGGAGAAAATTCCAAATGAAAGGTGTGCCAAGCTTGTACAGTGCAAACTCTGTATGCACTGTATATATGGAGCCTTGGTGGGCCCACAGAGTTTTTTTTTTCCCCGCATTTGCACGTAGCAGTAAATTAGTCCAAATAATTTAATGTTCCCATAAAATACTAAATTGAGCTCACAAAATCCCTAAAATGTAGACATGATTTACTGTTGTGCCTCTCAATGTGCTATCATTATTATTATTAATAATAATATCAATATTAATAATAATAATAATAATAATTACACTTTTTTTATTCACATGGGGAATTTCCTGCCCTATCTTGCTCTCCATGAAACACACATATGTAGGTGATAGCAAGTATGGCAGTGAAGGGCAGCCCCCACAATGGTGTCCATGGAGCTGGGGGCTTAAGGGCCTTGTTCAAGGGCCCATGGACATGTAACTATTTTACCAAATCTGGGCTCAAACGGGTGACCTTCCGATCACAGACACAGAGGCTTAGCCTGAGATCTCTGATTAACTTTTAATTTAATTAAATGTACTGTTTGGGGTATTTGTGTTTTTGCATAGAGAAAATATGCTTTCCCTCTCATTGTGTCCATAAATGCCAGCTCCTAGCAACCCAATATTTAAATTAAATATTAAAATATTTAAACCTTTATCTTGCCTGATGGCTGAAATCATGTTCTGAATGTTTAAATATAACTAAGCACTCTTCTTTTGGGAAATGCACACATACATAATACACAGTTGAGAGCGAAGCTTGGGATCTGAGTGCAGGATCAGGCCATTTATTTGGCACCCCTAGACCACTTTGGGTGACTTGTCTTAATGTAATCTTAATGTAATCAGGTTCGCCAGATCTGCACCTATTTTTTCAAGTGCCACCACTGATTAGGACTAGGCCTAAGTGTCATAATTAAATTCCTCCACAATAAATTTAGCCAAGGGGAGGGTTTGTCCATGATGAATTATGCCAAATGAAAATACCTAAATCTAAAGATAACATTATTATAAACCTACCTTACACACACACCTCACCACTCCAACAAAATGTGATTCAGTTACCCCATGATACATTTCTACAACCAGCTACTGGACTGCTACCAGTAAAATTTGCTGAGTGGATCGGCTGGTGATGGAAAAAACAGTATAAACTTAATTTTCTGAATATTTTATAACAATCTTGTGCCCCATAGTTTGAGGATTACTGAACTGTACTTTGTTGCGGTTAGCACAAAGATCTGTGGAATATGCAGATGGCTGTGTTGACACGATGGTAGCTGTAGGGTCCATTTTTCTCTGTCTTTGCCCTCTATTCTTGCAGTTGGAGCTTTGGATCTAATCAAGTATACATTTTCAGTGTAGATTTAAGGTTTATCTGAAGTGGTAATAAGAGCCATCACAGATCAAATAGAGTAAATAGACTAAATAATAACAAATAGATTGATAAAGTAATGACAAAAACACGCTAGAATACTCCACCGATGGAGATATTTTGATTTTGAACACATATTAACTGATACTGCTTTTTTAACATTCTGCATCTCTATGTTTCTGTTATTTTCAGTGGTATCCCCCATCCCTAATCTAATCTCTTCATCTGAAACACTGTTTAATCTCACGAAGCCATACATAATTTTGTCTATCTGAGATGCTTATCAAATGCTATGTTCACTGTTGATTATTTAGTGGGGGGATGCCTGAGAACCTATAAGCAGGCATTTAAACTCAAAAACAGAAGTTCAAAACAAAAACCTCAAATATTTGTTTCTACTCATTTTTATTTTATTTGAGTTAAATTGACTTTTGGGGTTTGTTGGTTTCATTTTGGCTTAGTTTTCATGTCATACTTATACTTTAAGTTCCTTTTTAATTTCGATTAAAACATAATTTTGTCGTTGTTTTTTTCAGTATTTGTTAACAATAATAATCTTGAAGGGCACATAGCTTATGGTTATTTGTGGCTATTCTCACATTATTCAGTGATTCCCTGAAACCTGGAAGGCTTCTTACTGTCTTCATTGTCTTTCACTTTTATTGTGAAGTGCTTTCACACAACTGAGGCTTTCGCTCTTTATTTGGACCCTTATCCACTATACCATATTAACGAGTAATCAAAAAAGAACATTTTAATTGATACTTATTTAAAATCAGGTAATCCCAGTTAACTGAGTAATTGTGACAGCTGTGCTAGGTACATAATGGCTGTGTATAGTGTGTCTCTTAGCGCCCTAAACATACAGGCATCCCCTTAGTGCCAAACTCTTGCTTTTTTCATCGACTCCCCCTGGCCTTCAAACTCACCTCAGTGAGGGAACACAGGACTGTACTAATGTTGAGAGAATGAATAATATCTGTGTGTTGTACTTCAGAAGGCTTTATATGGCTGGCACAGGATGCTGTGTGTCAAGAATGTGCTCTGGAGGGCTGCCAAGAGCAATCCCTGTTGTATTCAGTACCGCATGCTGACCTTGATGGGCTGGGATGGCAAGCACAGACCAGTGTCTGTGTTGTAATAAAGAGTGACCCGGTGAGGATTATGCTTCTTGCTTATCAGGCTTTACTGATCTCCTGGGCCCATGGAGGAAGGAAAGAGAAGAGTAATGAGACCTCTAAGGAGGATAGATTCCTTTGTTAAGTCTTCACCCATGCCACCACTGGTGTTGAAGGGGCTATTAGTTGACTTTTAGATGGAACTGATGTGTTAGGAAGCTTCCCTGTATAAGTACTGTGGTTTATTTAAGTAGGGTGCCTCTGGTAGCATGAGAGAAGTATAATGCGCCCAACTGGTACTGCCTGAAATGGCGATTTCAATCTAAGAACAGCGCTTCATGCGTTGTTAAAACTTCAGTATAGCCAAGATAATTGGCCCAGATCTGTGATTCCACCACTGCCTCTCTGCCTCTTGCTTGCTGAATCTAGACAGTCTAGAAGACTTCCATATGAATGAATGTTACTTCTGGCTCAGTGGAATATAGGGTGAGAGGTCATTTTTGGGTCAGACTGACCATAAATTGGACAACTCCATGCTTTTGTTTTCCAGATGGAACCAAAGGCTCTTACTAATGCTTACCCTCCCTACTACCGTCTGACTTCTCCCCTCTTGTTCCAGCCACTGTCCAATTTTGTCTTTTCTTGTCTCTAACTCTTGATCTCAGATTAAGTATTGTCTGGTTTAGAGCTGGTTCCCATTCCTTTATTTTTAAACAGGTGAGACACTGGCTCATTTACTGTAGAGTCAAACTGTTTTGGATTTAATTTTCATATCCCTTGCTTCTCTTTCTGCTCCCTTCTCTGAAGGAGGGGAGCTCAGCAATATTGATGTGTGACTCTCTTGAGGGCACTGCCAATAATTCTCACAAGGGGGATGTGCTTTATAATTCCCTGATTAAGTACCTTTCTCTTTCCTGGATCTACACACCTCCATCCTGCACAGCGACAGCTGGGAAGAGCCCATCCGTGGAGAGGCCCTTTGAATTTATAGAGCCCCAGATACATTGTTTGCCATTCAAAGGATCTGGTCTCTTGGGAAAGGGCTGGGGCACTCTCCTGATTTCCTGTTTTTTTTTTAATACTGCCCTGTCAGCCGTCTCCAGTCCATAGAGGCAGACCAACACAAAGACCCTCCAGGCTGGCCTTCTGTTTGAACGTGGCCCGCAGAAGACCCCTGCACACTCCTTTGTTCCACTGTAAACAGGGAAAGAACTTCATTCCCTATCCTCTTGTGTCTAGAGACAAGTCTACACTGTCAATCGAGATTTAATGGTGTTGGCAGGCCTATCGATCATTGCCATGCTCCTAGCCCCATCGGTGGCTGATTGGTTGCCCTCCTGCAGTGACCCTTCTTTCTTCTCTGAAAGAAACCTGGGCCCTAATGTAAGGCCTCTGCCCTCAAACATAGAGCAGAGGCTCTTTTGTTGTTTTTATGGGCCTTCACACAGGAGGGCCACTACTGCCATGGGGGGCAAATCCACAGACTGCAGGCAAATAAACAGCAGCTCTCTTACTTTTACTCTACTTTTCTGTACTTTTCCTGTTTTTTTACTCTCCTATAACTATGGAAGACATGGAAATCACTTTAATGGAGTAGAGCCGAAATGGTGGTCTGACAAGGACCTAGAGATGCTAGGTATAATATTGAATTTGCATTTTTATTCTCCTGTAATGAATGCTGAGCCTTATAGTATTTAAATGACCCACTGTGTGTCCCTTATGTAAAGATACTATAGTCCCCAGAGGATGCACACAGTGTGCAGTCATGCAGAATCATTTGTATTTTTTTCATTTGTATTGTTTTTATGCAACAGTTAGTAGGTGATGCTTGTTACACCAAATATACAGGCACAATTCTGAGTGTGTATGAGAAATAATAAAATGCTTAAAATAAGTGTCAGTGGGAATATTCAGAGATATCCAGGTCAATGAGATATGACTCATTGAGAGTACTCACTGATTATAGCCAACTCATTTTGAGTAATTGTGGCGATACTGTACATGAAGCTGACATATATAGTAACAGAATGCGCTAATGAGACCAGCCTTCTCCGGCTGGTATGCAGGTGGTAATTATCCTTAAGCTTTAAACAGTCATGTATATAAAAGGCAGATGAGGAGGATTTTGATTTGATACTCACAGTAAATTAAATTATCATACCGTATTTGAGCTCTGCATTTGATTTTAATCTTGAAGGAAAGAAATTGCTTTTTTTCCTTTGCTCATTAAGTGCTCGGTGCTGTGAGGTGTGACAGTGTTGTTCTCAGCCTTGTCACTCTAGATGTGGGAGGAGGATCTTTATGTTGCCTGTTGTCCAGCACAAGTTGAATACATTTGTCGCTTCTCTGCTAGCTATAATTAAAGTCCTTTCTCCAATATTGAGTGTGTCATCCGTAACACAGTATGCAATACACACAGGAAATGATAATTGTAGATGGCCAGTTTGGCTTGTATTGTAAGTTGTGTGTTTTCTATCTCATCTTTTTAGTTGATCCTCACGGGAAATAAGGAGAATTTTCTGATTGAGAAACAAAGATGCTGGACAATGCCAGCTGACTTAAGTGGAAAATGCGTAACGGTGGGAAGGAGCTCAATGAAACGACATAATTTATGGTTCATAGTCTCGTTCCAGTTCAGCCTCTAGCTCTGCAATAATAATCTAATGGCCTGTAACCTGAAGCCCAAATAACTTAGTTAATAGTGACTGGTAAGCTCCTTAGAGATAAGTCCAGACAGTAGGGCGTGGAGCTGCAGCCTGTCTAGACCATAAAATAGCCCTGTTTTATGCTGTTAAACATAAAGTGTTCTTAAGGAAATTGAGGAGGAATCAGGACATATAAAGCTGTCCGATTTCAACTATAAGAGATTTCAAACGATAAGAGTCACTTTAACTATGTAAGCCTAGCATTCTTAATCCACTGGGGATTATGTAGGAATAACATTGTGTGTTTTTACCCCTCAGACCTTAAAACTGTCAAGGCTAAACACAGGTTTCAGGTCAGATTTGTATTTACCCCCGTTAACACATAATTTTTATATTGGTGCTCTTTTGTGGTCCTACCCTTTGCATTACATTAAGAACATGATTAAGTACTGCTATAACTTTGAACATGTATCAGTAGAACAATTTAGGTGACTTCAGTCCAGGCACGACTAGTTTAATGTCTAATAAGCTGCATCTCCTTCTGTAATGGTTAAGGGTTTTTTCACTATGTAGTGTAATTTGGAGTATATGATATTACAAAGTATAAATGACTTCATGTAGTTCATAAAATATTCAGTTTAACATGGCTCAACTAGTAGGCAGCAAACATTGGTGGCAAACATTTGTTTTACATGCTAGTGTTTCTGTATGTGTCACAGCCTGATATGTTTTGGTAGAAGGTAACATCTGACTTATTTGGGTAATAAATAATGTTTAGTCAATTAGAGTATCCATTTTATTCCTTTAAGAGTTTTTTCAGAATCATAGTAAACAGACTTCAGCACTCAGTCACTATGTCAGATTTACGGTGGGTCAAAAGTTTACGTACACTTTGTTAGTTTTTGGTGGTATTGGGTTTTAATTGCTTAACTTGTATCAGATGCTTATGATAGCCTTCCACAAGCGATCATTGCTGGAATTCCTTGTGACAGAACTGGTGTAATTGAGTTTGGTTTGTGAGTCTCATAGCCCGGAAACTTTTCCAGTTTAATCCACAATTTTTTTTATGAGATTCAGGTCAGAGCTTTGACCACATCTTATCTTTCCCCTTGTTGTCAGGAAGCCATTTTGTTACAGCTTTGGAGGAGGTATGCTTGGGATCATTGTGCCATTGGAAGACTGAGTCACGACCAAGCTTTAACTTTCTGGCTGTTGTATTTAGAATTTCCAGATAATGCTCCATTTTCATGATGGTATCTATTCTGCTGCCTCCCCCGTGCTTCACAGTTGGGAATAGGGCTGGGTATAGTTTAAAAAAAAAATCATTACCTTAACTTAAATGCCAGTTCTTGAATGATACTTTTTTTATACCAATTTTAGAAAATTAATTCTAACAAAAAGAAAATTACATTACACTTCACAATTGTTACGGGTCCATGTCGGGCGAGCAGGGAATCAGGCGAGAAAGCCGTGAATACGATAACACGGGGGTTTATTTCGGGCAAACAGCAACGAACAGCAAACATCAATGACGGAACTAGGGAATGCAGATACAGACGCGGACTAAATACACCAGATGGGCAGGAAATAACAAGGAACAGGTGATGACAATTGGGTAGTAACACGAGGTAATGAGGGGGGCGTGGCACACACGAGGTTCGGACGAGCCGAGCGTGACAACAATACAAATCTTTAGTTTTATTTTTCTTCTACTTAATATTTTTACACACTCAAAGCAGTTACATAACATAAAAAATAGTTAACTTAAGTTCACGGGTGTACAAACTGTGAATGCATATGATACCAGCTTTCTAGATTTGGTGGTCCAGATACACTTTTTGATAGTACAGTGCACCTTCCCCGCATTCTGGAAATGTAGGCTGATATCATGTGGGTTCAACCTGATTGGTACTAAAGAAGTTGTTTGAAAAATAAAAAAGTTCATCTTATTGAGACACTGGTCCTTTATTTCTGCATACAATCCAAAATGTGGTTTGGTTTTACTTAAAAGGCTGAGTAGCTTATGAGCCCATTAAGGGTTAACTGGTCATAAACCTACAAAATGTTTGAGTGATTGATATTCACATATAGGCTATAAGTTAATCATGGTTTGCCAAATTATTCTCTAGTCATTATCACTAAAGCAAGCCTACTGTTCATGACAATACACACATTATACTGAGCAAATTCGATGGAAGATTTTCCAGCAGAATGCATGCTTAATATCATTCTCGCATTCTCACATTCTGGGCTGTATGCACTCAGACCTGTTAGCCACACAGTGTTAATTTTGGCAAGGATTTTTAATTTAGTTTTTAGTATTAGTCACTTACTGAAAATAGCTGGATTAAAGTCACATTTTAGTCTTTTTTTATTTTAATTTTTTTTTATTTAAGATTTAGTCAGTGGAACTCAAGTTTAATTTTAGTCATAATTTTCTCGGATAGGTTAATGATACCAAAATGAATTTTGCTGAAGGATATTTCTCCTGGCTGTATAAATTCCCTTGAGAAGCAAGCATACCTTACACATAAGCATACCCTATGATGCTTAGTTATCTAGGCTGAGAATGTGTTACTGACTTGCCGTACTTCTTTCATACATAAAAATGAATGTCTATAGTTTGTTAGAAAAAGTGTAATACAATCATATTTCTTTCACCATTTCTGCATACATCAACAACACATACTTATCCCTGTTTAATTTTTGTCATTAGGGCATTAAAACAACCATCAATTTTATCATTTTATATTGTAATAATTTTTGTTATTAGGACATCTATACACCTGTCAAACACCCATTTAACCATATGCAAAACCCGTCTTCGCAATTTACAATAACCCTTCTTCAAAAACAGAAAGTATATAATACAGTAAAATTTCTGAAATGACAAAAAAGGGACATTAGTGTGGCATTAAGGGCTAAGCATTAATCTTGTGTGTCCTTTTGTTTACTACTTATTTGGTTTACTTTCAGGATGATACTTGCCTCCAAGATGACAAGATGTAACTGTGTGTGTATCCCTGTACATTAAGAACAGTTCCTAAACAAGCTGAACTTTTTACACCTTTCTAAATTCCTCCCTTGGATTTCACCTCACCCTGTTTCTTGCTCTCTCCTTGGCTGGGGCTCATCATTGCACTCACTGCCCGTCACAGCACCTTTCACACCTACAGGATTTGGTGTCGCCAACAGGTCCAGATATTTAGCCTCCGTCAACTCCATCGGGTGCTGTTGTAAACAATTCACAGATAGTGATCGAGCATTGAATTTCCAGTGCCTGGGAGTGAATTTGCCTCCTTCCTTAATGAAGTAAAATCTGTATAGTCCCAAGGAACCCGACTTGCAGAGACCCACGATTTTCCACCTCAGGTCTTGGCTCAGTGCTTTTGATATCTCCATTGATTTAACCACAGGAAGGCACAAGCTCCACAGGTAGGCCCTTAAATACAGCCGCAGGTGTCCCAATTAACCTCTAGCAATGATGAGTATTCAATCCGAAGTTTCTAAAAGTAATTCCATCAATTTCTGGGATCATTCATATGGTTTAAAGACAGGTGTATGTAAACCTTTGACCGATGGTAAATCTGACATGGTGACTACAAGTTAGTCTGTCTGTTTACTGTTTTTTTTTGTATAAAAGTCTTATGGAAATAAATATATACTCTAATTAATGTAATACATGAATTGTTCAATAACATAAAATGTGTAAACTTGGAAGGATTTGAGTCTGAAAGTTGTCAGTCAAGGTGTTATGTAAACTTAAGGCCTCAACTGTATATGAATGTTTTTCTCTACCTGTTTTCTGCTGGAATCATCGTGTTTGTGACATATTTCAAATTTTTGGAATTTGAAAAAGAGCAAAGCCTCTAATATTAAGGTGAAGGGTATATGTCATGAGAATTATTGCATGCACTGTTTCATTACGAAAGCACAAACTCAAACTCAATGGAACGGCCCTCCATGAGTTTTTCTGAGCTCATGTTGTTGGCATGATGTTGAAGCTTAGCTTTAGTCTGCTCCTTTTAAAGGCTGCTCCATGCCTTTGCTGCGATGCCTTTCTGGGCCAGTAGAGATGACCAAGGACCTATTTCTTCCTCCTGCCTTGAAATCCTTAAGCCATTCCTATTTCTTGGGCTTGGCTTTTTTTGAATTGGGGGGTGGGGTGCAGTGGAGGCAGAATGAAAAGCTCTTCAACATCACAGATTACACAGTTTAGCAAAGTGCTTTTGTTTAGCAGAGTCCTTTCCCAGCCCCCACTCCTGGGCATTGTGGGAGAATCGTCTCACTGTAGGGGTTGTGGTGAAGGCTGTGAGCTCACTCATCAGTCGTGCAAATCAATGGTGGCCTTCACAAACGTGAACCCTAGGAATCTGACTGGCCAAGTGAAAAAGTGCTTCCAGTGGCATGGCCGGTTCCCTGCTTTTACCCAGCTTCTATTAATGGCCACTTTTTTGTTTTGATTACTTGTATTGAACTCTGACCTGAATTACTGCTCTTTTTATTGTTTTGTTTTCTTCTTGTTCCCTGGTGACCATAATTCAGGTGCTTTTCTTTGCTTTCTTGGTATACAATGGTTGATGAGATCAGCAGTTCTGTTATAGTTTTTAGGTGAGTCTGCCAAATCATTCCCAGCTCAATCCATTTTTGGTGCTGCGTACACTCTCCAAGTGAGGATAATTTGGAGAAGTTAGTAATCAAGACTTGTAGAAACAAATGCTGTTGCTATTTGATAACTGGTTTGCATGATTACAGTTTAATTTCTGCCTCTGTAAAATTATTTTAATTGCCATTGACCCAGGGAAGTATTTTATAAACATTACTGTTTTTTTTTTTTTTTTTTTGGTTCTTAGTAGCGCTGACTTTTTTATTTATTTATTTTTTTTTGGAGGGGGGGGAGGGGGGTTGGTCAACTTTAGGCAGATTTTTTAAAATAGAAAAATAGCAAATGATTAAAAGCTGCTAAACTTTGAATATTTATTTAACATTAGTAACATACAAAAACTAATATTTTAACTCTAAATATTAATCACACTTTAAACAAGGGCATGCAGCATTTTAAAAGTAATAAAGAATAAGACCAATAATTTAACGCTTTAAATATGTCACACTTTAAACAAGGCGTTTCACGATGAAATTTCTGACACAAGCAACAGTATGTTTCAAAATTGTTATTCATCAAGTGATACTGATATAAGCTGGAGGAATTTAGAACACTTACCTTTGGTTGTCTTGCAGGTTAACTACTGCGTGCTGAAAAAACAACAGTACAACACTGCTGAAGTGAGGGCTTCGTGTGGCTGCGCATAGCCATCACTATATCGGCCATGTAGTCCGATTATTCGGCCGATGCCGATTGCCAAAAATAGGACGATTTTATTTTATTTTTTTCTAGTTGATTGATCAGTTGACCTCTAGTTGTAAACAGGGTTCGCTAAATTTCTAAATCCCCTAATAGTGCTTTGGGCAGACATCCAAATTTTGGTAGCTGAAATGAATTTTGACTACCCCAAATAAAAGAGAGACCATTTGGAAATGTAGATGTATTCAAGAAAGCAATAAAAAACATTTATTTGTTATGCACAAACTGCAACAGTCTTTATCCTTAATCATTCTTAAATCAAGTCAATAAACAAACATCCTAGCCTCAAATCAAGTCAATGAACAATCATCCAACATAAATATTCATTTAGATCTATCAGTGCACTTCTGTATGACGTACATGTTTGTCCATCATGTACTGAAAGTGGTATTGATCTTAGTTTTTCTGGTGGTGTGTTATGCTGGTCTGGCAGAGGACCCAGCTAGTACTCTTCTGATTAAATAGACTCTATGAAGAGTCTACGCTGCAGCCTATGCAAGTGCCCTTTGCCATTGTAAAAATGTTAATATCAGTATAACTGCTCACAACAGGAACATTTATGCTGGTGTGTCTGCATCGCTGTATAATTGCTGTCAAAATTGGAAGCCGGAAATGCATGGGAGAAGGTGTTGCTACCAAGTGGACCAGTCACGGTTGTTGCAGTCTGCGTCGCTGTGACTCCGTAGTTACATTTTTGGGCAGGTGCACATCAGCCTGTGGCATAGGGTACAGCACAGGGTATGCAGATACACGTTGCCTCCATGTTGAGCCCTGCCCTCTGTTAGATGCTTTTTAACTTCACCCCCCTATTGCGGAATTGTCCTGGAACACACAAATTGGGCCTTTCAGGCTTCACGCTGGGATGGGGGGCAAACTGAAATGGGACAGAAGTAGGCACTGTTTGTATCCCAATAGAGCAGTGACTACCTAATTAATCAAACCGATAACGCTATGCGATGGACGAGACAGGCTGGCCATGGAAAAAGGCGTCTTTTAATTTTTCGGAAATTGGTTAACAGTGAAGGCCACCATTTATCTCCCCTGGATGACTGAGTGGCACAGTACAGCATGAATTTCTGTTAATATTAATGGGCAGAGCATAGACTATAACAACTTTATTGTGGTGGAACTCTTCCATGTCCTTTTATTTATTAAGTACAAGTCGGTTAGTTTGGGGAACAGTATACTTTAATGGAATTAGTAGTCTTTATTACTTTATGACATTTTCATTATTTATTACACAGGACATTAAAACAGTAAAGACTTTTAAAGTTTTTAAGAAGCACTAAAAATGAACCATTTTTCTGTGCATAGGCCTAACTCCCCACCCTCTTTATAAATAGTTTTTATGTTTTTGTTGCCTCATAAGACACTCTTAAATAAAGTGTGTAACTGGCTTGATGGACGTTTACCTTGCACATGCTGGTGGGACCCACATTGTCCTAGAGAGACCACCCTCATTATAGCGCAGGAATCAGGTGGCACCTCTGAGAGGGGGTAGCATGACCGGGAATAGGTATGATGGCGCTGGGGTTGCAGCAGAAAGAGATACAGTACTGGCTCACAGGATACATCATCATCATTTGCTGGTTAACCCTCCATCTGCTCTATGTGCAACAAAGAAACAATATGTTTTAACTTCATCTACATAGAATAGTCAGATGTATCCATTTTAAAGCACAACACTGTTTGTTATGACTGGAAAAAGGGCTTTGTGTATAACTGGTGTCCTATAAGTTCACACCATTTTACTGTATTTTGTAATACAGAACATCATTGTATTCTCCAGTCTTCGGGAAATACATATGGTTTTCGCACTGGTCTGCTGCAGATGCTTTGGTATGTAAGATGGTAACTCAAAAAGGGTGTGATGTTTCTTTTTCAAACTGTACGTAGGCACTTCATGGGTGCTGAACTGAAACTGTTTAAATTTTGAGATTAGATTAAATATCGAAGATTGAAGTGACGCCACCGAGTGGCAGCAAAGGGATGGGTGAAAGCAGGTGACATTTGAACTTGTGAATGTTATAAGTCAAAAAATATTTGATGGATCATTTTGACTATCCTAAATAAAAAAATGAAAATGGCAATCCTCGTTATGATTGATAGTTTGAGCGATGAAGGTGTGAATCTCTAGTTAGCCAAATACAATGACACCGTAAAGAAAAATCCTGAGATTCTGAAAAGGCTGATTAATGCTATTTAATTCTTCGGTAGACAGGAGATGGATTTTAATGGACATTAGCAAAACAAAGGAAAATATATATGTGCTTTCCTATTATGATGATATTTTGTAAATGCAAATGGTAATTAAACAATTTTTGTCCATTAAAGTACAGGAGAATACATTTGTAATGGGAGAAATATTATACATTATTGTAAAGATATGGGCTCAGAAATGTATGCATATATTGTTTATTAGCAAGTACAGTAATAAGATTTAGATGACCATAATGCCTAATTTCCACTAAATAATCGGTTAAAGCTTTGTTTAAACAAGTGCCAGGTCTAGCAGAATAACACAAAGTTGCATTGGGAGTTATATAATGCATGATTACAAAGATTTTTACAAAAATTTGTACTACCGTACAACCCCTAGTATTCACACACTCGACTAGCTTCTGGCTGTGTGTTCAAGCTTTATTTAAGAAATAACCAAAAGGTTAAATTTATTAGCGAGCTCGAAATAAATTGAAAGCACAATAAAAAGTAAATTGTGTGCATGTGTTAGGGATTTTGTGAGCTTCATTTAGTATTTCGTGACCAAGTTAAACTAAAGCATGATTTAGAATAGTGTCAGTATGTCTCCGGTAGCTCTACACATATAGCATTGTGCTAACAACGCAGGCTTCAGGGGTGTAAGTCCCAGGAAGCACTTATAAATTATACCTCTTCCCTCTACTGTAAGCCTTCTTGGATGAAAGCTTCAATTAAATATTAATGAGTTATATGTCTTGTGTTTGCACAAAAAAAGTCTATAGTTCCTCCAAACCTCTGCATGTACCATTAGCGTATTTGCGAATCTGTATCTGTAGCGAATACAGAAAATTGTATTCATAGTGCAAAAGAGAAATAAATAGAATATAAATATTTAAACATATATACATAATATAAATGACATTTTCAGACATGGACAATAAAACATGTACAAAGGAATACAAGTAACCACCTGTATTTGTGGCGCGGAAAGATTCTGTAAGTTGTCATATAAATGGAATTTGCAATAAAAGTAAGTATATTTTCACACCTACTTATCACAAGTACTCACAGAATTCAGGCAAAAACACATTAAATAACTTTTACGTTTCTTGGTGATCTATCCAATACTCCTAGTGCAAATTGGTGAGTGTGGAGCAATTATAGGTTAGATGGGTAGGACTGTCCTGGGAATAGAGTACAGTCACTTCTGACACTATGAAATCTAGTTTAAACTAAAACTAAACTGGCTTTGTATATATAACCTTTGGTACTAGAAATAGGTCTCACCTGACTAATCAGGACAGGAGTTTTTTAGGGTAAGTCTTAGAACATGCATTAAGTATAACTAAGGAAACAACTACAGTATATTTAATGTTGTTACTCATAGGCCTGGATCTCATCTGCTTTTCATTTCTGAATGTCTCTAGGGGAGTTAACTTTCCGGGAAGGACTAGTTTGTGTCAGAATACCAATGCATTTATAACTCGTGTGATTTCTACCTCTGCTAACAGTAAACATTTGTTAGGTGCTTAGAGGTGCTTAGCAATTTACATATATTCACGCCAAGATGATTCAGAAGCCTTTTCATTTTCTTGTGTGGACAATGTCTGTCAACATCTAGTTTTTTGTCACGGCTTATACTTTAACGTTATAGTATGTGTTTGTGTGTATGTGTTTGTATTTGTATGTGTGTGTTTTCCTGAACACCAGTGTTCATGCAGCATGATGAAGCCTGTGGCAATGTTTGTCAACATTCTGTAAATCCCATTTGTCATGTCCTTTCTGTGAACAGCCACGCTGGTATCTCTGACAACTGGAATACGGTGATAACGGGTAACATTTAAATGTTTATACCTTTGTACTGTGACGATATGCGTATTGCATTAGGAGATATTCATTTTGGAAAATGCCTTCCAAAATCAAGGTGCTCATTAAATTTAAACACCGGGACTTCAGTCAACAATAAAAGCTGGCTAATCCAGAAAGCGCTACCTAAATCCCTATTTGTGGTCTGTTGCACTTAGTCTTTTTTCTCTCTCTATTTTTAAATTATTAATTTCGGTATGTTTTATGTTTTTTTTGATCAGCAGATGCAAGTATTCAGAAGTATTTGTACTTTTGAAACTGGTGATGGTTGGGTCAGTGGGGAGTTCTGAACAAACTGGGATTCGACCACAGTAAAATTAATGAACTGTGTACAAATTCTGCTGATTTTCCTGGGCCATTACTTTCAACCTTTATAGCCAATGCTTTCACCCATGGCACTGGAAATGCAAAATTATGTTATATGGGCAGAAAAATTTTCTTTGGGCTAGCATCTATTCCGCACAGTGTTTTTCGCATTTATATATGAGAAGTTCAGCCTCTATTATGTTATGGAGTAACTTGTTTTTGGAAAACGCCTGCAAGTTCTTTAGGTTTACATTAGTCTATTAATGCTTATCAATGCAGATTACTTGTTCAAAAGATGGAAAAAAAAACTCAAATTGTGTGTATATACATGCGTAGAAAGTAAAATCCAGTCACTCTTTTTAATCGCTTTTTTTTAGAAAGTGCTGTACAATTATTAATCCTGAAGTTATAAGTTAATCAATAATTGCTTGTCCACTCTAGAGCAGTAAGCTTTAATGGCTGTTTTAAAGTAATAAATGTTTATTGCAATTCTCATCCGCTGGAATAACAGTGAGTATACTGGTCAGTCATAAATATACACGTTATAGATGTGTCTGAGCAGACAGACTTCCATAGGAGAGGTTTCTTCCCCCTCGTTGAACCATTTCCTTCACTGAAGGGGAGTGTTCTTCTCTTATCCGGCTCTAATCGAGGCTTGGAGTATTCCGGCGTGGGCCTTACTGCCAGGGAGCTGCCTGCTGCTGGCTCTCCCTTCTTTCTGTGGTGGGCCTTGTGCTGAAGGTCAGAGCAGAAGGTCATGTCTCTTGAAATTTTGTAGTCATCATTGCTTTCTTTTTAAACTTTGATACAAATGAGTTTTTTCTCTTTTTAATGTTAAGCGTATTTATATTCCTCTTTGTTACTAGCTTCATCTAAACAGGGCAGAAATTAAACTTGATTTGATTGATATAAGCAAAATGTTTTGAATGTACTTATTTGAGCATGCGGTGCAAATTCAAAGCTAGGTCTGTTATGATGTACAAAAACAGAAGCTGGTGCTTATTGGGATTTGTTGTTATGGGATTTGCTATCATGCAAAAGTTTAAAGACAAAATTACCAAATGAAATTATTCACATCCATATCAAGCAAAATTTTATATGTCTGTATTATGTATAAAAGTAATATTTAATCATTTTCTGCTTTGTCTTTACCTACCTACTGATGTTTTATGTATTAACTGTTTTTTCCCATCAGACCAAAACTCATGACCCTGGGCGTCCCTATTCACTTCAGATGAATTCATTCTGTTAAAAGCTTTTTGAAGGTCTAATATTTATTAACCATTAAAGTCATGTTTTAATTATTGTGTATATTTTGTTTTGATCTTAATTTATACAAAACACAACAAATATCACAAAGTTGTACATTATTTTATTATCCAAAATTGTTACTAAAATGGAATTCCTGTCATAAAGAAAATTGCAGTGGCAGATTTTATGTATGAATTAAATTTGTAACATCTTTTTTTGTCCTTTGCAAGATTATACTACCAGGTGTGCCTACGAGATTTACATCGGTGATTTGTGAGTTCTCGTGCTTTGATTTATTTATTTTTCTCCAAATCAGGTTTTCAGTAAAGAAGCAACTGAAATTTTGTATAGTTGTGCTATGTCTTTATAACGGGAGAGTTTGTTTTGATAGTTCCTTTGACATTGACAGCAATAATGCATGTGTGTCTATGGCTATACCAATTGACCGTAATAATGAGTGTGTGTCTGTTTGGAGAATGATAAATTGTATATGGGTACAGTCTGAACAGCCAGCTGTAATATCTGATGAGAGAGAGGCTTCATGAATGAATTCAATTTCCAATGGCGCTTCCAGCCAGCTTAACGTCATCAAATTACCTTTTTTGAAGTTGGTACATAAATTATAGTGGTCAACTCCATTCTGCGAGAGAGTGACAAAGCTCGCAATGCAGAATCACAGACACACCAATGATTTTTATGAATGGTTTTAATGATTCTTTACTTTAAACTATTCATTAAACAGTTAACATCTTTAATGGCAAAGACTTAATTTAAATTAACTGTATGAAATTTAGTGTGGAATAAAAATGTATACTTTAAGAATGGAAGTTCTTGGGATTTAATTTTTTTTTTTTAAGTTTAGTGTTTTCTGGAAGTATTCAGATTACAAAGTATTATTTGGTAACAATTGACTATAAAATACCTGTAATTATTTTTAAATGCAATGATGGTTTCAGGCTATTGGGTACATGTGTATCACATGCACATCTGAAATAGCTTCAGTAGTGAAAAATGTTGTCATTATTCAAATATTCAGGAATGAATAATGGACAAGTATATCATGCAACCTAATTTAGAAGGCAGCTGAGCTGTCTGGGTGTAAGAACTGGGCTTTCATCCTTTTCTTTCCTGACTGCCAGTTGTTGTCAGTATAGGTGCTATTGTGGTTCTGACCTCTGCATGCAGTTCTGTCCATGAATTATCGGTGGTTTGTTTTTGCATTGGCTTTTGGGCCCTGCAATGACTGACATTTCACTTACATCTTGTTGAAAACCAGGATGTTTAAGGGTGTATAGTTTGAGGTTGACAGACTTTTGTCCAGCTTTTGGTCCTGACTGCTCAACTATGCAGTGTCTTGTTTATGTTTTACGTGATGTTGTTGTACAATTTGGATACACTGTGGTCAGTGAACACAGGTTTTGTTCATAGTTGACTCATCTGGGAATCTAAGCTGAACACTTCTCTTGTCATATACTGACAAATCTGTGGATATACCTGAGCATGTACCTTTGTTTCTGACTTGTCTGAATTGCACTGGCAGCCTCACTTTCTCCTTCTTAGAAAGGACATTTGGTTGCTCTGGGTGCTCTACATAGGTGGGTGGGGGGGGGGGGGGGGGGATAGCGTTTCTTTATTAACTTGGGTGACCAGGTTTCTTTTGGGCTGGGCCCTGGAGGGGGGTAACCCCCGCCCCTCGC
>JAOYFF010000007.1:23120271-23137327 GCA_025773925.1 Cryptomyrus ogoouensis | reverse complement strand
TCTCGTTATCGTCATGAAAAAAAGTGGCGTCAACGAAATGATTTCGTCATCGTCATCGTTGACGAAAACAACACTGCACTATCGTTAACCAGATGAGTGTTAAAGTACCCCAGTAGAATAATGAAGTCCTCAGAGAAAGCCAGATACGCTGAACTGGTGTTCGGTACATAAGCACAGACAACAGCCCATGCTCAACTCAAAGTCGAAGGTAGGTGACCCTCTCATTGACTAGGATGAACTCAAACGTACTGATGTTGAACTAGGGGGTTTCAAGTAGACCCACAGCAGCTTGGTGCCTCTCACCAAGGCCAGCTCCAGACTGGAATGGCCCGTAATACAGTCTAGCGCCTCTCCAGGAGTTTGGTTCCAGAGCCCATGCTCTGTGTTGTGGTATCTCCTTACCTCTCCACCAGCTCAGGCTCCTTTCCCACCAGAAAGGTTACATTCCATGTCCCTAAAGACAAATTGGGCAGCTGACAGTTAGAGCTCAACAGGTCTGTTGAGCTCTAATGTGCTGTTGGTCTTTACAGGGGCTTTTGCCGGTTCAGGGGGTTAAGGATAGGCGGCCCCATATGCTGCAAGGTGTGATGCACTGCATGTTGTGACAATAGCATTAAAATGTTCTGTCAGTTGTGGCACAGTAGCCCTTCTGTTGCTTCATACTTGAGGGACAGCCTCAGTTGCCCCTGCGCATCATTGAGCCATGGGTGCCTGACAGTCTGTCACCAACTCGTGGTATTTCCCTCCTCTAACCACTGTCAGTTGATATTCACCACCTGTGATCAGCAGCACCCCACAAGCCTTGCCATTTTGGAAAGGCTCTAACACAGTTGTCTGGCCAATTTCTCCTGCATCCAACTTGTCGCCTATAAAAACCAACTGTTTTTTTGCCAGATCTTGATTAGCGCAGTTGTTCTGAGATAATCACTGTTATTCACATCATCTGTGGGTGGTCACGATGTTTTGACTCTTTGGTGTATATAACTAATGGTCTTCCTAAGTGGAGCACATGATGACTAATTGTTTTAGGATGACTTAAATTGGAATGATACATTGAGCAGTGTTTAAAAAGAGCTTGAAATCAATGGGAAGTATGGATCTGTTTTTTTTCCTCATCTCCTGAAGTCACAAACAGCTCATATGATGGATACCAAAAGCCCAGAGGAGAAATCGATGAAAACCAGAGATCTTTCTTGTCAGTGCGTGCAGTAGGGGTATGGGTAGAGTTTTTGGGCTCCATGAAAGAATATAATTTTGGGCCTCCAACCCAGATCAGTTCAATTATGTTCCAAATTTTTTAGGGCCCCTGTCACTCAGGGACCATTGGAATAATTCTAACTTTCCCCTCCTTTCTAGTGCCCCTCATAACATCAGCCCTGTACCAAGTGAAAGTGGTGGATTTTATTCCATCACCCTCTCATTGGGAGCGGAGTGAATAATTGGTTCGCCCCTCCTGGATGCCCCCCCGCCCCCATTTTCACTGGTTCTGATTCATGTCAATCATCACAGATCAGTTTCCCAACCCACATATGAAATATGGGTATAATTCAGTTACCAAAATTGTGTGACTACACATATAATAGCCATATTATTGTGCAGTTTAAGAAAATGTGTTTTTCTTTTGTTTTGTGTGCTTTGTATTAAGAGGTTAGTGACAGTTATCTTTCTTCCTCTACAATGGGTCCTCACTGTACTGATGTCCCTTATGCCCCTGCCCTAAAAATACCCTGAAGCTGCCATTGCATCCTATGTGCTGTATTTTGTTTGCCTATAACTGCATAAATGTTTTCATTAGTTATTCCAAAGAAAGGTACAGTGTTTATGCAAAGGAATCATAACTATTTTCATACCAGGAAATTGCACCCATTAGAAGTCTTCCTTAGGCTTTCCGCAGATGTGTGCATGCATATGCAAAACTCATTGACTGTTGCCGCGTGGAGCTGAAGCCATTCAAATGATGTCTTTTGTAAAGGCAGGCTGAGGTCACAAAGTAACAAAAAGTTTAAAATTAGTTTTTAACTTGATTGTGACAATCAGTGTTTTGCTGTCATCATTTCCCAGTTATAGTTAGCTGTGTGACCTATACGCTCTTTTTTAAGATTTGTTTGGCATATGGTGAGATCTGCTGTTGGGGAATATGTGTAATTTTATTTCTCTATACTCAGAATGGGGTCACATGGTGTCTCAGTGGTAGCCTCATTGCCTCCGGGGTTGCAGTTTTTATTTCTGTCCCCGTCTCTGTATGTATCGGGTTAGATCCTTTTCCCATACTTTCCTGTGTTTCCTCCAAGCTCACTGGTTTTGTCCTGAACATGGGTAATATGCGATTGTGAATGCTTGCCCTGAATTGCACTAGGATCCTGTCTAGGATGTCCCCTGCCATGTGCCCTGTACTTCCTGGAGTAATCCTCAGATTCATTGGGACCCAGTATGGGATAACAGGTATTTCAAATGGATGGGTGGATGGGTTGATGGATGGATATTTAGAATGAGGCTATGTGAATTTTGAACTGCATGCATTTTCATCATGGAGGGCTTATGCCTAAGCCTTGTTATACCTCGGCTACTTTTACTCAGCCGCATGACTGACCTCACCCCTTACCTCTGAAAACTTCCTTATTTAAATTTGAATAGGATCTTTGATCACCTGACTGCCTGCCCATCCTTTGATGAGGCTTTACAATAAATTCTGCTTTTCTTGGGGGCGGGGGCTGCAGAGCGCAAGGCAGACAAGCGGACATGTGTCACCATTCTGCTGCACGCAGGCAGCATATCTTTGGAGCTGTAGAGTGCCTCTTTTTTGGAATTACATAATATAAATGTAAATGTCTCTACATCAAAAACCAAATTTAAATGTTAATGTTCTGTCCTTCAGCCAGTTCCTGTGACAAAGGGTGAGCCTCAATGAAGATGCCAGTGTGTGGGAAGATATGACTGAGGTACAATGTAACTGAGAATCATTTGATAAGCAGAGGGGATGGAATGGGGCTGATAACTTGCTGGCACATGTGATGAGGAGCATGGTTATGCATGGTGCAGTGGATGCATATTGACATATTAATATCAGAAGAGTGAAGCAGAATTCAGCAACCAAATTTGCTGTGTTCTTAAACAAATGATTGTTATAGTCATGACCATTTAAAGTGGAATGAAGGATTTAATATAGTGCCACAAAGTAACAAAATGATTTGGGCATTGTCCTACATACCAGCAAAGTTAGTTCAATAAGACATTGACGTAAAATTGCTTTGTAATTGCAGACCACACCACATAGTGATGTGTGAAAAATGGCAGTTTTGACACTTGATCCGATTAAGATGATAACTCAAAAAGTTTTTGACAAATCTTTTTCAAACATTACATTGTATGGGTGGTGAAGTAGAAATGATTAAATTTTGAGATGGGTCACCCCAAAATTGAAGGGACACAGCTTAGTGACATCAAAGTGAAGAGGGAAAGCAGATGACATTTGACCTTGAGAATGTGATCAGTCAAAAAGAATTTCATGGGTTTTAATACTGTTTGGCAAAACCATAATATGGATGAAGATCTACACCTGGTTTCGTTTTCAGACAAATTGCCCCAACAATGAAGCAGCAGCGCTGTGTGGTAGCAAAGAAAAGAAATGGCAGCTTTAGACAACTCTTGGTCTTATGAACACAATAATTCAAAAATAATGTATGGATCTTTTTAAAAGTTTGCAGACACACTGTAGGGATGACAAACTGGAAATGTTAAAATATTAAGACAGATCACTCCAAAACTGAATCAGCGCTACATAATGATATTTAAAAAGGGTTATTTTGGTTAGTTTCAGACATTTGATTCTGTTAGCATGATACCTCAAAAGGTATTTGGCAGATCTTTTTCCCTTCACAGACATGTTGAAGGCATGTTATAAGGGTGAAGAACTGGACCTGATCAAATTATGAGATAAATTGCAGCAAAACTGAAGCTACATCACATAGTGATTTGCCTGATCTTTTCCGATATTTGCAGGCACATTTCACAGGCAAAAATCTACTAAACCTAAATTGAAAAAACAGTGCTTAGTGACAGCAAACAGAAGAATGAAGAGGCTTATCGTTGTGACGAGGATTACTCTGTTTGTTATTATTATATTTACCCTATTAATCTTCCCCACAATAGACCCGAAGTCAACCCAAAATTACAAGTGCAATACAGAGCATAGCTGATGGTTGTAGCCACCATCTTGTGAACACAACCGTCTTTTTGAAAACTTCCCAAGAACGTTTTGCAGGTCAGTGATTCTAAAACTGTGGTGTGTGAGATGACTTTCTGAATATTTTATAATATGGTTTCAATTGATTTTCCATTGCTAGGCTCCCCATTTGGCAAATTTTATCTATAGCAGTCTGGTAACCAGTCAGCAAAATTTATTGTGGGAGACTTTTTGGAGAGGTGGGGAGAGTGTGTAAGATAATACGGGGTGTCCATAAAGTCTCTTTACAATTTCAAAAATTTATTACAAAGGCAAATGAAAAAGATTAGTGGAAATTATTACAAAATGAGACATATATTTTTAAGTTTTTTGCCTCATTTAATCTATATGGGCACCATTAGTTGCATGAAGCACATCAAGATGGTACTGGATTTCTTGCCATGTTCGCTGTAGCATACCCTCATCAATGGTGGCAATGGCATCAGTGATCCTCTGCTTTAGATTAGTGATGTCCGGTACCTTTGTTTGCAATGTGATTAAAAACTTTGATAACCACTGAGTACATAGAACAAATCTGATAAAGATATCTCATCAATTGCCTTTGTAATACATTTTTGAAATTGTAAAGAGACTTTATGGACACCCTGTAATATTTTCTTTAGACTGCTGTGTTTTTGAGTGGCAAAATGTATCATTGGTGACCCCCCCTTGCCCGGCTAAATTTATCATGGGGGAATTTAATCATGTCACTAGTCCTGGACAGTCTAGTCAGTGGTGGCAGATGAAAGAACAGACACAGATTTAGTGAACCTAATTACAAGTCACACAAAGTGATCCAGGGTTATCAAATGAATGGCTTTATCATGCATTCAAACCCTAAGCTTTGCTCTCATATGTGTGTGTATGTCTGAAAAGGAGTGTGATTAACCATATTTAACCATGCAAAACGTGAGCTCAGCCACCAGGCAAGATAAAGTCACTTGTTTGTCAATATTTGTAGGCATAAAATTGGTGCATGTACTCTAAGTGAAAGAACCAAGAGTTCAAAATACTGTTCCTGTTGTTGCTAATCTGTCATTGCTAGGTCGTTTAAAAGTAAAATGCTGTGGCTTGCTTTGAGTTTTGCATTTTCTGAATGTACGATCATGAGCTTGATTGACTGTTTCGTGGGCATGTTAAATTAAAGCATGATTTAGCATAGCTTCAACAGTGGCCCTGTAGCTCAACAAATAAAACACTGCTAAATCTTTACAGAACTTTTAGATTTAAATTCCAGGGGCTACACATAACTGTAGGTCTTTTTGGATAAAAGTGTCAGTTAAATATAAATGAGTTAATGTATGTTCTTGTTGAGTTGTATCTGTAACCCCTCCAGACCTCCATATATACCATTAGTGTATCTGCTACAGTTCTTACTGTTATGTCACAGAAAATTCTGGTCATAGTGCAAAAGAGAAATAAATAGAATACAAATATTTAAACATATAAAAATATAAACAATATAAATGATATTTTCAAACATGGAGCCTGTATCATGAAGCAGGATTTTTTGCTTAGCCGGAAAACTTGTCGAATATAGGGTGGTCTGGGCCAAATGTAAGTAAAGAAAAAGTCCATTTAAACTTCAGTATCTTAAATCCGACATTGAGCATTGTTCGACCAAACTGAGTTCACATACCTTATATGTAGACCCCAGAGAACAATTTGAAATACTGAAAATAATGCTTTCTATGGCACCTTTAAAATATACACAAATTAATACATATAACCCATCTGGCAGGGAAAGATTCTGCAAATTGCCATATAAGTGGAATGTGCACAAAATGAATAAATGTAGTTTCAGATGTTCATGCCACAAAAAGGACTCAGCATTCAGAGCATTTAGGTGAAAAATACATCCAGCAAATTTCACATTTCCAGTTAATTAAAATGATACTTTAAGACATGGACATTAAGACTTACAATGAAACACAATTAAACACATAATTGGTTGGAAAAATTTGGCAAAAATTGTCATATAAGTTGAATGTGCAATAAACTAACTGGTGTAGTTTCAGAGTTGTGTGTCAAGAATAGGACTCAGAGATTTCGGGGAAAAAGACATTTATTGACTTTTACATTTCCAGTTGATCCATCCATTACTTCTAGAATTTGTATAGGTTGGTGAGTGTGGGAGGAATACGGATTAGATGGGCCGAGATGGGTGATGGAGCTGTCCATTGCTGCTGTTCCTGCAGAACCCTTTCTAGTTTAATAAGGTGACTACCAATAAAGCCACCATCAGAGCAGCCTGCTGTCTTTGGGACATGGCAAACCAGCATGAGTCTCCCAGCTAAATTTGAAGGGAAATGTCTACTGTCATACTGCCAGTTATGCTAACTAGATTTTGCAGTAGATTTTAACAATTGTTCTGTCATAGATGCTTACTTTGTTGAACACAAAAAAACACTGTGCCAAACAACTTTCATAATAACTGAAGAGCTAGCGTTTTATTAATTAAGTAATTAATTCATTTAAAAAGCAGCACTGTTCTGGTGTTTTGAAATATGGGTAATAAAATTCATCCAATGGTGAGTAGGGGTTCCCACAGTTTTGCTGTAAGGAAATACAGCCTGAGACTAAATAAGTATAATTCTACTAATTAATGTGTTTTTGGTTTGTAAACGTTGGGTTAACTCCCAAGCCATGCATTATACGTTTTTGAGCACTTGGTTGCAGAACCAAAGAACTGTCTGATGCAAAGTGGAGCGGCACGCATTAACCCTTACTTATATAATCAGAGAGTCTGCAGGTAAATAATTCAAAGGCTGCCAAAGTTTCCATAACAGAGATTTCTTTGTAAAAAAGCCCAGACTTTTGTGCATGGAAAATGTTATTTGCAGTGCATTGTTCAATTTTTTTGACAAACCATTATATTGAGTGTTAGGCATCCATCCAAAACCTGGCCATACCTCATAATGCATCAATTCAGAGGCTAATTAACTGGTCTCACTTAAGTGGGAAGATTTGACCTGAGATCGGTTTGGATCACTCACACATTCTATTAAAGTAGAGTGGATGCCAAAAGAAGGCATTCTTGGGCATTGAAGAAGTGTGACTGGCTGTCGTGTTGCCATCTGTTTGGCTCTATGCTCGGCTGGCATGCATCGCCACTATACTTACTGTCATTCTATTGTAGGATACAAAGTCAATTATTTTGTTCCTCCGCCTCACTGCCTGCTCCTCAGTACTCTGTATCATCTGTTCTCTCATCAGCATCCTGCTGCCATGAGGCCCTTCAGTTCACTGTTGGCCATTAGAGCTCCTTCTGGATGTTAAGATCTTTTTGAGGCACAGACAGAAGAGGCCAACCATGAAGTGTTTTCCTTTTCCTTCAGTTAATCCAGCAATTTCTACAACCTGTCTTTTTTTGGCTCTTCCATTTTATTTGCTCTTCCATTTGTCGTGTGATGGTAGAGCAAGCTGTTCATATAACATACAGCTTGAGTTGGCCTGATGTGTGAAGGCTGAGGAGGAGGCCTGGTGAGAAAGGCAGACATGCTAGCAGAATTACAGTTGCAGAAAAAATTTAGAGACCATTGTATATTTTTATACAAATACGTAAAATATATTTTTAAATGCATTCCTCATCAATCGTAGGATGACATCAAGTGAACAGAATGAGAAACATTAACCATTAGAACCCAACAAACATAATATGTGTTAATTTTTGCACCCATTAATTTCATTCTCACAACTGAATAGGTATAATGCACACAATCGCTGGAACCCAGAGAACTTTATGATTGCGATCGTCCAGGTTATAACATTATGCAGTAAAGTATTTCAGAATAATCCTGTGTGCAGTGAGACATATATTTTAAACATTTTCCACCAAAAGGCACCCCTAATAATCCGTAAAACATCAATATTATTCACATTATATAGAAAACGAAGTGCATATTCGCTTCCGGGAATGATCCACGCACTACCCTTCTGGGCAGGAGTAGGCTCAAGAGCAAACAAATAAGGGGATTTTATTGAAAGAAAACAGGAACTGGGCAAACCAAACAGAACACGTGGGGTCAAACAAAAGGCACAACTAGCTAAAGGGAAGGCAGTGGAACGCACGCATGCGTACACACTAGGACGACATCAATGACCAGACGGCGCACAGGACTGGGAGGCACTCTTATACATGACTAACAAGGGAGTAGCAGCTGGAGTGATCCACACGAAATGAGAGGCAAGACAAACAAGCAACAGAAGACAAGGGGGCAGGAATGAGGGGTGTGACACAACAGATATCCATCACGCATGGCAATGTCATGCAACATAAACATAAACATAAGAATGTTGTGACCTTCTGAGGGCTGTGTTGTAATGTTCCACCTGACTTATCTAAACATTATATTTGCTGTGTTTCATATTATGTGTATCACGGCAGACGGCTGCAAAAAGGGAGACACTAGTGCGGATCCAATTAGGTAAACAATTTATTTCCTTCTTTTTCATTTGACATTTTGTAAGTGACAGAGCATCCTGTTTTTCATCTCATCAAATATGGTAATCCTACTGTGAGGTTACCATATGTCCAGGAATCCTCATTAATATTCATAATAGAAGCACTACCTGATTGGCTGATGAACATGAGAACTCATTAATATTCATGATTGAAATGCTATCTGATTGGTAAGTGAATGTGAAAACTCATTAATATTCTGATCCTCGGACACATGCTCTTTTTTATTTCACAAAATATGGTAACAGTATATATAGGGATAAGAAAGAAAAAATGTTTTCTCTTGTCACGGATGTCATCTGAATATTTACACAAATTTGTGTTGTCCAGAAACCAAAACCAGCACAGCCAGTGCAGGCAGTGATGGTTATGATAAGCTGCTGCAGTTTGCTGAGCCAGGATTCACTGGAGAAAATGGTATTAGTGTGTGTGGATTAGGTTTATATTACATTGTGGGGACCAAATGTGAACATGTGAGGTTAAGGGCTTTGCTCAAAGGCCCCCTAGTGAAATGGTTACGTAGCTAGCCATTGGATTTAAACCCATAACCTTCTGTACAGGGGCAAATATGCCTTATCCACTGAGCTACACACTGCCCACAATAATAATAGTAGGTTGACATTTAAACAAACGTTTTGGCAAAGATAGTCAGTGTTCTTGTACAGACACAAAGTGACTGTACTTACAACAAAATATATATTGTGCCAGTCATTTAAAAAATGTGGATTTAATGGATTAATTTGCACAGGATGCCTGATTTGGAAATTACCCAGAGATGTGACAGGGTACAAGTTATTTTACTTCCACAAATGAAGGCCAAATTATCTATAAAACAAAGGAGGAATGTTCTTTCAGCAGAGAGCTCCTTCAGTGCAGTGGCCAGGTAGGAAGATGCCCCTGGGGGCTGTATCACGAAGCTGCATTTCTTTCTTAGCCAGATAACTTGTCAGATTTAGGGCAGTCTAAGCTAAATACAGCGGTACCTCAGAACTCGAACTTAATCCGTTCAGAACTGCAGATCGAATCTTAAAAAGTTCGAGTTCTGATCGAATTTTCCCCATAGAAAATAATGGAAAACCAATTAATTAGTTCCCGGTCCCAAAAAATTACGCCTAAATATGTTTTTTTTTTTTTTTTTTAGCAGTTACACACAAAAAGAACCGGATAAAACAAGAAGAGCATATACTGTACTAAACACATCTAAGCACATTTATCAAAACAGCAATTTATATAAAGTAATAAATGTATCTAAACAATGTGTAAAGTTAAAAAAAACAATGTGTCCTGCCCTGATAGTCCACTCCTTCCGTGTGCCACGCCCCCTTGTTAACCCCGTGTGGAATCCCCGTGTGATCAGCTGTTTCTGGTTGTTGTCATTAGACCTCTGTATTTAGTCTGCGTTTCAGTTTGTTTCCCCAGTCCGGTCATTGTATTGTCCGTCTGTGTTTTGCCTGCCTTTCCTGTAATTAAACCCAGTATTCCCTGATACCCTGACGTCTGCGCCTTTGTCTCCGCTCGGCCCGACAATATTATTATAATTAAATGCATTAATGGTTTATTATTAATATTAAAATAATTAATAAGAAATCTTTATTTTTAAATGTATTTTATTATATAATAATAATTACCGTTACTGTCTATCATTATCTAAATGTATTTTACTGTCTAAATATATGTATTCAGATAGCAAATGCGAGGCTGAGACTGAAGCTTTACCCTTTGTTTCCGCTGAGAGATGTGCCGCATGACTCATTTCCCCCGCGTATCTTAGGTCGGCGTTCACGGTTTGAATTCTGAGATTCAGATCGAGTTCTAGGTAATATTTTTTCAAACTGGTTGGTTCGACTTTTAAGAAATTGGAGTTCTAATGAGTTTGAGAACTGAGGTACCGCTGTATTAGTGAATGATGGCAATATCCATTTAAACTAAGGTAAATCCAACAAGTTATCTGGCTAAGCAAGAAATGCAGCTTCGTGATACTGGCCTCTGGTCGCACCAGTCTCACAACAGCAGCAGGCGTTGCTATTTGCATTAGCAGGTGTCTTGTTTCTAACATTTTTATTCATTGGGTAGGTAAAATATTATTATACATTGTCAGATTAAACAATTTTCCATGATATAAAAAAAATGTTCCTTTGACAGATCACCTCTATCTTAAGATGTTCCTGGTCCCAATGTTTTCGAAAGGAAGAGAGAAGTCAATAAGTGACACTAGAGCAGTGATTCTCCTCATTTCTAAATGAATACCACAGCATTGTATATGCTCATATTCCAGGTAAATCAAGTATGCTAGTGAGATAAAAAATGAAAGAACGAATGATAATAACTGGGTGGATCCAGAAATTGCTGAGAAACATTGCATAAAAACTGCTTTATTGAAGTAATATCATTTTGTTTTGTGAAACGACTTACCATTGACCATCAGAAAACAGCAGGAATATTTGTATCTCATAGCTGACATAATAAAAATGACATACAGTACAACTAGTTTGATTCTGTTTCTATAAGGCAAAATAGATTTCACTGCATAGCCGCATGGGCCTTATTGCTGCCTTATCTTTTAAATTGCATTTTCACACAATGCCACTTGTAAAGCTGAGTGTATCTAGCGTGGGAGAGCTGTGAGATCATTCATAGAGGTGAATGTGTTTGTTATTATCCCTGACTGTCTTTTCCATGTGCGTGCTCTATAGAAGGCTACCAAGAAAACAACCATATCAATATGTCTTTATTGTTAACATGGGAATAAAACACAAATGAGCAGTAAATAGGACCCATTCTCCAAGTAGCACCACTACTGGCACCCAGAGATTGTAGGTCTGAAACAATATTACAGTCACCCATTTAAGCATATATGATCAGTATTACCAGCCAGTGGCATAAACATATGGTAGTATGATGAATTGATGAATGGATCCAACCCCATATCCATCCTGGACTTATACTTAGTTCAAATGTTGCCCTTTCCTTGAACCTATTCTTGGAAACCACTCAGTTGAAGTTTCTACAGAGGAATCAACCTAGCCCTTTCATTACCATTTCTTAATAGTGCTAGCATTGTTTTAAAAAATATTTTTCAGGAACATTCCGCATTTATTGGGACTGTACGCTGATGGGTATTGGATTATTATTTTGAGTATATTGTGTATCAAAATAAAATGCTTAATTATTACCTGATCACACAAAATGACGTACCATAACCAACCGCATGCTGAAATGATCACAGCCATTTTTAGATATACATTGCCAGTCAATGTTGTACACATCACTGGCATCAACAGGGCATGCCCCCAATCTGTCTGTTGCAGTCTGGAAAAATAAACAGTTACTGTTTCATTGTTAAAAAATTGTTGCAAGGGCTGTTATGCTGCAGTTCTGTGTCTACACATAACGTTTTTAGGATCTGTCCTCATTACCCTTATATATTACTGAGTATTACATCTTGCTCAGTTATTTATATCAGCAATATCAAAAATAAAATTGCATATATTATACTTCATAAACAATAACAATTTATAAACAAATGATAATGCATAATTTAAGTTTATTCTTCTTTTTCGTCTGTATCTTACAGATGTCCTCCTGCTGCTAAAATGGCATAATCAGCAGGAGGCAAATATCAATGCATTGTAGAACAAGGTCGTTTTGACTGAAATGCCTAGCACCCATGGGTATAAATTATGAGGGGATGGGGGGGTTGTAACCCCCCCAAATAATCAAAACCAGCCAAGACAACCTCCTGGACCCTCTTAAATGGGTTGAGACCTCAACCCCCCCCCCCCCAATTTTCAACCCAAAGTTACGACCTTGCTGGTACTTACACGATTTTTGGATTTCATTAGCAGGAGAATGGGTTGGTTATGCATAGTATGGAAGCTCTGCTTGACATGACCTATGTAGGACAAGTGATCAAAATGGTACCTTTGTCATGGACCAGCCTGGAGGAGTCCCTCCACGTCACAACAGCCACGCCCTCCAGGGAATCCCCGTCTGCAATGCCTACCTACTTGGAAAAGCCAGCTCCTACGTGTGTTGCCCTATTTGGGGCCATGTCCCTTCCAGCTTTTGTTAGGCTTTCCTGATTAGCCTTAGTATTTTAGTTTGTTGAGCACATTTGCCAGAGGCAAGATCTGCTTACCAAGGATTTGAGCATTTTCCTGTATAATTTTTTCCTGCTTTCCTTTTTACTTTAATTCCTGCCCCAAGCCACCAAATTTGCCCTTGTCTTCTGTTTGACTGTCCCCCAACCATCGCCTTGCCTTTTGGTTTAGATTCTGTTTGCTCTCTCTGGCTCTAACTTGGACTGTACAACTATCTGTGCCTTACTGATAAAGCTCCCCTTTCCAAAACCAATATGCATCAGTGTCAAACCCTCACAACCACAGCTATATTTGTGATGAATCTCTGAATCTATGATTTCATTGATATTATGATGACAAAAATGTCAATTAATGCAAAAAATGTATTTTTTTCAGCCTCAACAATTTTATTCCTAACTAGATTTGGTGCTGTCAAAAATGACAGCATTGTTTTCTACAGACAGACCTGTCATTTGATCTTGCTGTCTAGGCCATTCTTGTCCAACTCTCATCAATTTGTACAATTTCTAGAACTACTGAATTGATCACCTCGAAATATCAAAGTGAAGTACAATTTCTAGAACGACTGGATGAATATCCAGGAAATGTAAGGATGCCCCATCTGTCTGGGTGGGCAGCCAATCCAAAGCTACAACATGGGTTCCAACTCATCACAGGGCCACATATTACCCTAGTATAGAAAATATAGCTCAAGATGCAAGACCTAGCATAAAAGATCAATGTGAGTCTGCTTCAGTTTTTGGTCACTTGCAGATTTTCACCCCTACAATGAGTCTGCAAAGTTTGAAAAAGATCCATAAAATACTTACTGAGTTACTGTGTTCACAATATCAAGTGTCTCCTACAGCTGCTGTTTCCATCCTTTTGCTGCCTCACAGCACTGCTGCTTCATTTTTTGGGGCAGTTGGTCTCAAAATTAAACCAGGTGTGAATCGTCATACATTTATTGTTATTGTGAAGCAGTAATAAAATCCAAGAAATACTTTTCACTCATAATATTCACAAGATGAAATGTTATCTGCGTTCACCCTTCCCTTTGCTTTATTGAGTTATCCTCTTTATTGGGGCAATCTTTCTCAAAATTTCAGCAGTTTTAGGTCTTCTCCCATTCAAAGGCCACACAAGGTTTGAAAAGAAAAAAATCTGTCAAATGGTTTTTGAGTTATTGCTTCACATACCAAAGTGTCTAAGGTGGCAGCGATAGCGGTGGTGGTGGCAGCGGACTGGTGCTACAACATTTCCTGAAGGCAGGGAAATACAATTAATATTTTTTGTGATTAATATTCACTGTGGAGAGTCACATTCTTGGATATTGTACAATCTCTTTAAAATGCTGCTATTATTCAATTGAATTAGTCTTATCCTTTTAGCTATGTTTTAATATTTCCTTTTTCTGTAACATTCCTGATATTCATAGTCATACTCTCAGTCTGTGGCATTGCACTCCCTTACCTCAGTGATCTTCTGCCCCCTTACTCTCCCCCTCGATCTCTCTAGTCATCTAGCTGTAATCCAGTCCTTGTTCCTTGCACCATGCTTTTCACTATGGGTGGCAGGTCATTTAGTGTCATTGCCCCCAAACTCTGGAATTCTCTTCCTCAATCTCTGTTTGACTGTTCATCATTCTCCACTTTTATATCTGACTTAATGACCTTCCTTTTCTCTTTCTGAACTGCTTAGATTTTTTTTCTCCTTCTTGTAATGCAGCCTTTGGTTTGTGAAAGGCGCTATATAAATGTAATTCATTATTATTTTTATTAATATTAATCTGGAGCATAATTTGTTATACTACTGAAAATATGGATGTTAACTGTTTTTTCCAAGGAGATATGAATAAGAAATTAACAATTTGTATTCCTGGGAATAAATAAAACAGTCAAGTGAAAATTTCATTTTCTCCCTGATTGGCTCCAAATTGAAATGCAGTAGGAAGACAATGGTATTTAGTCCATCCCATGGATAACTAACGGCATGGCACTGAAATGGAAAGGTTAAATTGGACTCAATGTTTGAATCACAGTTAGTCAGGAACCGAGTCTTCCTCTTGTATCTAATATATGTATAAAATATGCAGGTATATAGGTGTCAGGATCAGTCCATGCCCTGTCCTGTTGTTTGACTGTTTGGCCAGCAGGTGTTTGGTCATCCCTTTCTCAGTGTTTGAATCTTTCCTGACTGTTTATGACTGACACCTTAACATTATTAGTCCAACAACAAACAAACTTTATTTGCCATTTGCACAAGTACATCAGAATGCTTCTTTTTGTTGACCCTATCATGCTCTCCATAGCTTGGAAGACAATGCAGGTGGAGCCAGCACACATTACCCCTGGAGCTGAGGGTTAAGGGCCTTGCCCAAGGGCCCATGGACATCGAGTGTTCTGCCAAGGCTGGGGCTTGAACCAGCAATCTTCTGATTACAAGCACAGAGACTTAGCCTGCTGAGCGACTCACTGCCCCCAGTCCCACGCCTAGAGTGCGATGTGTCAATGACCTGCACCTGTGTGTTGTTCCTCCTAGTCGCTAGTGTTTGCTTAATTGTCCATGGCCTGCTTTCTTGTTTAGTCTTGTCACCAATGCATATATGTGTTTGCTCTTTTTGTGATATTGTTTTTCATTGTGTTTGGTTATTGTGTGTTTGCTGATGTGGATAGTCTTGCTGTGATTGTTGTAAGGTGTTTTGCTTGCATTTCGTCAGCTTGCTCTAACTTGTAGTTCTAGCCTGTGTTTCTAAAAATACATACCTACCTTTGTTTTGACCCCTTGTTGTCCCTTTTGTTTTGTGTATGTTTGGATTCTTTTCTAATAAAGTTCCCGTTTGTCAGTAAGCTGCACTGTGGATAGTCTGTCTGTCATGCCCTGCCATGACATGTAGGAATTTAACATAAAATTTACAGGTATTTTATGTGTTTGTTTTATCTTTTGACTGTGCCATCATTTTGAACAGCTTAGTTATGGATTATTCCATTTCTCAGCCTTTGGGGGAATGGATATGGTGTTGGCACCAGTCCATCACTATCTCCACTGCTGTCGAAGACGCTTTGGTATGTCAGCCAATAACTCAAACTGTTCAACAGATCTTTTTCAAACTTAGGTCACAGGCATTGTATAGATGAGAAATGAAAACTGATTAAATTGAGACTGATCGCCCCAAAATTGAAACAGTACCAGAAACTGATAGCCCAAAAAAGGTCAGTTTTCTCTCTTAAATCTAACACAAGTCAATAAGCATTTGATGGGTCATTTTCAAACTTTAGAGGTATTATATGGGTGCTGAATTCAAACTTAAATTTAGAGACAGATTGCCCCAAAACTCAAGCAGCACCATGGCATAGTAATGGCATAAAAGGTAGTTTTGACACTTTATCCTGCTGAAACTATAACTTGTTTTACAGCTTCTCAAACTCTGCAGAGGCATTGTATGGGTGTCGCCCCTGGGATGGATTACATTCACAGGCGGATCACCCCAAAATGGAAGCAAACACACAGCAAAAGAGTGAGAGCAGACACCTATTATAACCTTGTGAATGTGACAGTCAAAGTATTTGAAACCTATTACTGCTTAAAACACATTATATGGATGGTGAATCTAAAGCCGCAACAGTGTTGCAACAAAGGAAGGAAACTGCAACTGTAAAAGACGGTTGGTCTTGTGAACACAGTAACTCTAAAAGTATTTTGCTGATCTTTTTCAAACTTTGCAGGGATATTGTATGGGTGAAAAACTGGAAAACAGTTCACACCAAAACAGAAGCAGTGTTGCATAGTCATGGCAAAAGGTTGTTTCAGACTTTGGATCCTGTTAGCGTGACATGTAAGGTTGAAAATCTGGGACTGATCAAATTTTGAGACAAAATGGCACCAAAACTGGAGCAATGGTGTTTAGGGGGAGCAAAATGAAGGTTGACTTGATTAAAGGCTTATCTTTGCAAACAGGATAACTCTATTTAATATTGCTGCATTTATGCCATTTGATCTTCGGATCTTATTACCACTTCACAAAAACATTGTGGATGAAAATCTACATTTGAAAACCTTCCCCCTGATAGACCACAAACCATTACAAAATTGCAACTACAATACAGAGGGCAGAAATATTTGAACTGCAAGACAGAGGACAGCAGAGAAACAGAGGCTGCAGCCACCATCTTGTAAACAAATCCATTTGCCATCTAAATGTATTCCGTGGATCTTTTTGTCAGGGTCAGCCCCTGTGGTCCTACCGTTGTCCCTTCCCCGTTTGGCCAGCAGGTGTCGCTGGTCATCCCGTCC
>JAOYFF010000007.1:23107571-23120171 GCA_025773925.1 Cryptomyrus ogoouensis | reverse complement strand
GTTCTGAAGGCGAAAGGGGGTCAAACACCGTATTAGTATGGTGTTCCTAATAATCCTTTAGGTGAGTGTATATCCTTCTTTCATGCCTCTTATCTAATACATGGCCACAGTGAGCCGAGCACCTTTTTTTGGAAGCACAGGGTAGAAGGCAGTTGACACCCCAAATGGGATACTTGTCCATCACAGGGTACGAGGCAGCGGGAACCCTGGTTGGGATACCAGTCTATCACAGAGCACAAGGTAGGGGACACCCTGGATAGGATACCAGTCCATCACAGGGTACAAGGCAAGGGACACCCTGGATGGGATTCTGGTCCATCACAGGGCACGAAGCAGGAAATCTGTAAGAATACAGGGACAACTTGCAAACTCCCCACATACAGTGGAAAGCAATCAAACCCACAGTTCTGGAGGTGGGAGGCTACAGTGCTCCATTCTAGACTGCATCCATCTGTGTACTGCAGTGCTTCTTTCTAAACTCCTCCATTCTCCAGTGCTCCCTTCTGGGCACTACAGTGCTCCCGCCTACAATGCTCTCTTCTACACTGCTTCCATCTGAGCACTACAGTGCTTCCTTCTCAACTGCTCCATTCTACAATGCTCCCATCTGAGCGCTACAGTGCTTCCTTTTATACTGCTTTCATCTGAGCACTACAGTGCTCCCTTCTATACTGCTCCATTCTACACTGCCCCCATCTGAGCACTATAGTCCTCCGTTCTACACTGCTTCTATCTGAGTACTTCAGTACTCCTTTCTACACTGCTTTCAACTCTGCACTACAGTGCTCCCTTCTACACTGCTTCCTTCTGAGCTCCCCGGCAATATATTTTGGTAAAGAAAGTTCTTTTCAAATGGTCTCTTAAGTGTTGAACTTTTCTTTAGCAGTGTCCACAAATAGCTCAAACTAAGTCGCAACAAAGCGAAATAGACTTTAAACTGTGAAATGTGTTAGGGTTTTTCCATATACAATGAAATTTCATTTTAAAATCAGAATCCAAAACCCTTTGATGTTTTCCAGATGTCAAGTAGTTATAATCAAGCAGAGCAAACCTTTCCTTCATTTCAAATGTATCTGTAGAATGGCCATCTTCTCTGACAGTAACAGCACTGTCGCTGGTCAGCTTTTGAGTACAGCAGTCTGAGGGTAATTGAGATTCTGCCACTGCATGGCTTTTCTTTATGCCTGTAATTACATATTGGTTCCACCATGCCATTCCTTCAGCATTACATCTGTGTAGTTTATTTGAAAGAACCCAACTGTCTGAGTTTAAAATAGACAGGTCAGAAAGGTGCTAAATGAGTAGTGCGTGTTAAATGACCTGGGCCTGTATTCACAAAGTTTCTTAAGGCATAAAGTAGCTTCTAATTTGCTTATTTAGGAGAAACTCCTAAAAATAATGGCTGTGTCAGTCCTTAATGTAGGACCCCAAATTTTTTTGACCCTTAGCGCTAGAACTTTGGAGGACTCCTAAGTCATAAGACCATTTCACAACAGTCGCAAAATGGCTGCTATCAATCCACATTGCAATGTCTTGGAAACATTAAACGAATGCTGAATTGCTTAAAGAATACCACCTCAGTCAGGAGGGAATAATAATTGGTGTGGAACTTGTGAGGGATGCAATAACATCTCCTGCAAACTGAAACAACCCAATCTTATACAGTGGAAACCACTTACACTGATCACGTCTGTCTGGATGAAACTGATCAATTTTCGGAAACATGGGCCCTGATGTCTCATACTGTCTTATCTGAATTTTGCCTTCTCTGGAAAGACTTTGAATGAGGGCAAAGAGGTTGATTCTATTGATGAAATCAAATGTCTATATTATGCAGTTGGGACTTCAGCCATTAGCAGGGAAGAGCAACTTAGTCTTTAATGAAAGTCCATGGTGCTTCCAACAGTAGGTTAATCGAGTCACTATTTTACATGCAACTGAAAAGTTAAGTAGTATCTATAAATGGCATGTAATGTGATAATTGTATATATTTCAGTCAAAATTCCAGGACACACCTACTGAAAACCATTTGATGATAATGATCCTAAGCACACCTCAAGGTTATGTAGTAAGTATTCTCTTGTGATAATCAGATTGAGTGCTGCGACATATGACCTGTCCCCAACATTACCCATGTCATAAACTAAGAAAAAGATAGCCAACTTGTGTCCAGCACTTGTGGAAAGTCCTATAGGACTGTCGGAGAACCGTTCTAGGTGGCTACATCTGGAAACTGATTAAATTAATGTGAATTAAGAGTCGGCAATGCTGTCATTGATGCCAAAAAAGGTTATTTTGAAAAGTCTAAAATCTGAGAAAATTTTAGATATTGAACACATGTTTTTGTTGTTGCAATTGCAAAGTTCATATTTTTCACAGAGGGGGCGGCATGGTGGTGCAGTGGTTAGCACTGTCGCCTCACACCTCTGGGACCTGGGTTCGAGTCTCTGCTTGGGTCACATGTGTGTAGAGTTTGCATGTTCTCCCCATGTCGTCGTGGGGTTTCCTCCTGGTTCTCCGGTTTCCCCCCACGGTCCAAAGACATGCTGCGGTTAATTGGTGTTGATAAATTGCCCTTAGGTGAGCATGTGTGAGTGAATGGTGTGTGAGTGAATGGTGTGTGAGTGGCCCTGCGATGGGCTGGCCCCCCATCCAGCGTTGTTCCCTGCCTCGTGCCCGTCGCTTCCGGGATAGGCTCCGGACCCCCCGTGACCCATTAGGATAAGCGGGTTGGACAATGGATGGATGGATGGATATTTTTCACAGAATGTTATAATCAGAATTATTATTGCCCTTAGGTGTTTTCAGGATTCTCCTTCAAAATCTGTTGTGCAGTTATATCGTTTTTATTGCAGGAGCAATATTTAAGTTTAAAAACTTTTCTGGAATGTTCTGGAAAATTTTTGAGAATCATATATATCATATATATTCTCATATATTTAATTGATATTTAGTGGCTGGATATCAGATTTGTGTTTTGACAGGAAGTTAGTATTGTAGATAAAAATGGCATGTCAGTTCAGTCAGGGACTCATTGCTTACTGTTAATCATTGCTTTTCATTCGCAGTTGATTTATTGCAACTGGCAACATACATCTGCATGTCTGCTTCGTACCCACCTGTTTGCCTGCTTGCTCTTATTTTCCTCTCACTCACCTGCAACCTGCCTGCCACGCCACATGCTCACCAAACTGGATCTGCTTTCTAAAAATACAATTTACATTCAATATCATTGCCTGGATTAAAACACATAAAGGACAAGTCAGCGTCTGATTAGTGGTTATTTGTTGTTGTTGGGATTTCATTTGGAAAACTGCTAATTTGCACAATCTTTAACAACCACTTCGGTGGTGAACTGCATTTCTTTGTATGTTTTAATGTTCTTGACTTTAAATGTAATTTATATTATCTACATCCTTCATATGTCTAAATGTTTATTTTCAATAAAATTCTCTTTTGCACTATGACCAACATTTGCAATATGACCAACTGTAACACAAAATCCCTGAAATGCTCACATGATTTAATTTATTGCGCTCTCAATTTGCTATTTTTCAGTTGAATTTATTTATAATTTTTATAGCTCTTTAAAAATAGAAGTTGCACTCTTTATTAACCAGTATTGGTCTAATATTGGCAATGGCACAGAGAAGGAACAAAACAATTTACATGACGCCGCTTCACTTTTGGGGGGGTCTCAAAATTTAATGAGCTCCAGTTTGGCATCCATACAATGTCTCTGCAAAGGTTGAAAATGATACATCAAATAGTTTTTGAGTTATTATCTTAATGGTGTCATGTCAAAACTGTCTTTTTTTGCTATTACTATGTAGCACAGCTATAATTTTGGGGTGATCTGTCTCATAATTTAATCAATTCCTGTTCAACACCCATTCAATACTTCTGCTATGTTTGAAAAAAGATTTATGGTGCTAAAGGGATCAAAACTCCGAAACTGCTGTTTTGTACTATCACCATGCAGCACTCCTTCAATTTTGGGGCAATCTGTTATGTAATCTAAGCAGTACTACTTCATCACCCATACAATGCCTCTGCAAATAGATTTTGAGTTATCTTCTTAACAAGAAAAGTCTCTGCAGAGGCAGACTGGTCCCAAAACCATATATATTCCCCAGAGTCTAGGGAATACAGTAATTTCACACATCAAGGCAACAAGGAGGACTCGGCTCATGTGTCAAAAGACAATACATATTAGGATCAAGCATGAGTAACTGTAGGAGTTCCCAGCATGACTGTGAGACTAGAACCATCATCATAGTAAATAGGTCAACCCATTTGTTTAAGCAGATCTTTAATGCCATGTTGTTATAACTAAATTGTATTGACATACAGATTTCAACTTTTTGTGAGGGAAATTAATCCCTCACTTAGAGCTAAAAGTAGTTCGGAATGCAAACAACAGCAATTAAACAGACACTACAGTTAAACAACTAAAATATTTATTAAATGAAAAAATGTACAGAGTTCTCCATCACAATGCTGACTTTTAGTGAACTCAGAAGAGATACTGTACACCGTAGAATGTTACACTGAGTACTTGAATGAAATATTTAGCCAGTTTGTGAGTTGAATATTTTTTCCCAAAAAAGGAGCCATCAAATTATGACAAGACGTTTTCTTGTGTATTTCATTCAGGTTCTTTCTAAAGGACAATTTTATGGCAGATAAAATCAATTAATTACAATATGACACCAAATGTGAGATCAGCAATATACTGACAGTGCAATTCGTATTGTTCAAGGCTGATCATTATTCTTTCCATATTTTTCCTCATTAGAATTGACAGATTTCATTGCTGTCAGATAATAGAAATAATAATCAGTGCTTCTATGCTAACCAATACTACAAGTTTTGGACAATAATACACACACAAAATCAGTGTTGTTAAAAAATACACACTTTGCTTTCTCCTACAAGTAGGTAGCTTAGGACTGAAGAATCTATATTAACACGTCCAGTGTCTTCTTGATATAGTCCTAGCTTTACACAGTATTTACAGACAAGGAACCCCCACCGAATTCAGATAAATACACAATTTTGGAAATTATGAACAAAAGCTCAGTATTTTACATTTACACAGAAAATCTAAGGGAAAATGTTTTAGTCATTTCATATAGTGCCATTTCAATTTACATTTCCACGAATGACAAAAGGAGAGGGGGCTGTTTTGAGTGCTGAAAAAAAAAACTGGCATTGTTAGCTGTCTCTGCCAATTGCTACTGTGCTACTCCAAGGCTCATCCTGTGCATGTGTGTGTGCATATATACATCATGCATAGTATTGTGCAAAAGTCAAAGAAAATGATCTTCATTGTATATCTCCTTAGCATTTTGAAAAGGTCTTCGAAATTAACCCTGGCAGCCCTATTAAACCCATGTATTCTTTGGCCACTAGCACATCTTGTTTGGCTAAACAGTACATTGCTTATTATTTAACTAATTAAAATATCTAATTAATTGAGCTGTGGTTAAATTTTGTGAATACGTGTAATGAATGCAGTGCCCCTGAGGAGCGGTTTGGGAACTGAAGTGATGTTCTTCTTGCCAGCCCACAGTATGCCAGTGACTTCTTGGAGAACAAATTCTTGTTAGATTTTGTTGTGTTATGGATAATTTGCATATTTTCTAATGTTAAATTGTGTTTTTTTTGACCAGACACACAAGTACTACCCAGATAAAGAGCTTTAAACATTTTCTTTGACTGCCGAAGACATTTGCACAGTACATAGTTATATATTTATACATACACATACACACACACTTACACAAGAAAGAGGGTTTCTCTCTGACATTTTGTCACTGTTAATATGAGAACATCTTTTGGAGTTATTCTTTTGGAGGAATTTGCCTACCAAGGACATTTTTTGGGGGTATGGACAGTAGAGACATATTGTGGGAGTACTGTGTGTGTTTGGTGGAGTGGGTTCGGGGCTGATTTGGTCCTTACCAGCTTTGAACCCAAACCTATGCCCTTGCTTTCTACCTACTGAATTTGCTACTGTGCACAACTTTATCCTGATTTTAGGAATGTCTTTAGTTATTAGACTATGTAAACTACTTATTTATTATAACTACGATTGTTGGGTACTGGTTCTCATTGAAAGGGGAGCCCCCATAATTGGGTTATACAGTTGCGACCTCGGAAGTTAAGAGGGAGGCTGTTGCTCTTTCAAAATTTTTTTCCCTTCTTAAACGTATCAGTAACAGTGCTGCCAGTAACCTGTTTAGTTCATGTTGCTTCTCTTTTGATGAGCAAAAACCTAAAAACATGACACACTGACCAAGGAGGACCGGGAGAAATCGTGGGTTGATCTCGCTTTTGTGACAGACACGTTCAGTCCACTAGGGCTCCCGGTGCTACAGCCAGTAGAGCGACCGTTCTTTCTGAAAGCAAAGCTCCAGTCGCCTCCAAGGTGTTGACACTTAGGCCATAGTCTGGTGTATTGCAGAACAAAAATAAAACTTAAAAAATAACAGAGCTAGCTCTTTAAACCAGAGAAGCACTCTACGCCTTCAGTAAGAACTGTGTTTAGTTGTTCATAAGACATTCCAACTCCACTGAACAGCAGGCATTCCCGTTCTGCAGAAGAGGAAAAAAACTGTCATTAGTAGCTACCCAGGTAAATATGGTGTCATGTGTTACCCTGCGTGCAGGGAACCCTGGCAGCAAATTTTATTACCTTGCATATGCATGTGGTACAGGGAGACCCGGGCATGTCCCACACGGAGCCACTGAGGCGTGTGATGCCTGCGCTGTCCACGCACGTTTTCCTGATGTCGTAGCTGATGTTGTCGGCGAGGCAGGGGTCTGTGACACAGCGTGGGCAGCACTCGCCCTCAGACACCGCCGTGTACTCGCAGGAGAGCGTGGGACAGGCTAAGGGCCAGCAGTCCACCTCTCCTGCCTGGTACATACAGAGGAGGAAGAGGAGGAGGAAGGTTAACACACTCGGCTTGTGTGATGAAGCCGCCAAGACGGCATTCGAACAGGCATTCTTACATGATGAACCATAAATGGAGGCTGGGTGGAAGATATTAATCATACAGTCACCTGCAGGCAGAAACTATAAAAAATGCCATTTTGGCCAAGTGGCACATGAGCTCCACTGCTCCAGGTTACTGTCCCATTATTTCCCAGTTAATTGCAAAGCTGTCACTGTAACATGAGTCCTAGTCAAATTAGGCAGCCACAGCACTCGCCAATTAGGAGAAATGAAATAAGCCACTCCAAAGTAAGAAAGGTCACGTTTTAGCGATAGAGACCAAAATTGCATGCATTAAAATAATAATTGGTTACTGTCGGTATACTCACTGCCTTTTACAAATTAGCTTCAATTACTTACACATACATTCATTTCTTTTTTCATCAAAATTCAAATTAGTGCAAACTTAATAAAAAGAAAACTCACAGAGTATAAAACAAATGTATAACATTTACAGCTTATTTTGTGGTTCCTCCTCTATCTCTGTTCCTTTAACAATATTATTAACAAATTATTATTATTACTCTGTATGAACGTCTACTGCATCAACGCATTATACCATTTTATAGTTGTCTATCAACAAAAGGATTCAAATACTAGATTGTGTTTAAGGGTCATGCCGGTGTTTTATATTATACCTCTTATAACAAATACATAGAGCAGTGTTTCTCAATCCGGTCCATAGGGACCCACAGTCAGTCCATGTTTTGCCGCCTCCCAGCTCCCTGCCAGACAAACCACATTTTTTCTCCCTCCCAGCAAACAAAAACATGGACTGTCTGCTGGTCCCCGAAGACCAGATTGGGAAACACTGACAGAGGACATACCTTCCTTATTGCTGACCTTTTCACATGTTTTTGAATATATAAAAAGCAAATATTAGTGGCAATAATGTAAGTAAAGAATTTACCAGGTTTATTCTATTATACTCTATGCCCAGTATGACAGATGGTGCATGTATAAAATGTATATTAAAGGAGTCAGTTACTAGCACTTCCTAGCCAAGAAAGATGACCCAGTGCTGTGAGTATACAGACCAGACATCTGCACTGCTGACAGCTGTAGATCCACTTGTCCCCGCTGTGGTAGAGCATGCTGCCACTCTGGTGTACACACTGGCTACTCTGTCGAGTGTCACACTCTGGACAGCATAGCAAATCTACACTGCGGTTCTGGCAGTCACATGCCATCCGCCTACATGTGACCATGCCGTCCTGATGAAAAGAACAGGGGTTGTTGTATTAAAGCAGAGGTCATTACTGGTAGAGCTGAATTCCCTGCTGTTCCACTGCTGCCAGGGTTTTTGGGGCACATCCAGTAAGAAACTGTATGGCATTGGCAGAAAAGCAATGGAATGGACTTTTACCTCAGAAAAAAATGGTGATATTAGATTAACCCTGCATTTTCTGCTGAACAGAGAAATATCTGTAATAGTCAAGAGCAGAAATTTCTCAAAGTAAGTCATATTTCGTAATCAAGGAGATGGTTATATAAGACAGAAAGCATCTTGAGAGTACTTGTAAGCTTTGCAGTCTAGTTCAGGGTGATCTTAGTGACAGGTATCCTCCACAGAGGACTCTGTTAATGCTTTGGCATTCATGGCATATTCATGCTTGTGAGAGATACTGGTACATAAAGCACCTCAGTGTAACTAAAGAGTAAACGGTAAAATCTACTGAGGCACATAAGCCCCTTTAAGACCCATTGAGGTGAATTATGAGAACGTCTTTGGGTAATATCATGCTGATTTCTTTAGAGTGTGCTTCGGCTGTAACCCGAATTGGAAAAAAAAATACCTTATGGTATATTTGCCTATTTCAAGAAAAGAGATAAATGCAGAATTATGGATGCTGCATTAAGAGACACTAGCTCTGGGAACAAGCAGAATATAACCCATATATACAGGGGTTTCAGTTTGGACGAGCCGGCTTAACACGGGCAGAGCTTGTGCATTCTGAGTTACCCACCTTGCAAGCACAGACAGAGCAGCGATCCTGTTCCAGAGTCCAGACTTGCCCGTTCTGCTTAAGCGCCCCCTGGTGGAGGCAGTCTCCCGTGCATGGAGGGCTGGAGGTGCACAAGCAGTCAAAGCTCCCCTGCAGGTTCACACACGCAGAGTCATTCCAGCAGGTGTGTGTCTGTGTGGCACACTCGTCAACGTCTGCAACACACACAGGAACACGCTGGACAGTGTGCACACATCAGCATTTATTCATGTGTGAAATCCACAGACATTACATACATTTATCTGCTGTGCTCCTTTTGAACCTGGGTGTATATGAGTGAGCTAGATCACATTCTTCAGGCCATAGATGTACCGGCTGATGCATATGTTGATATGCTGTGTAGATACAGTAAATCTTTACAAAGCAATAAAATTACACAATACTTCCTAGTTATGAATTCAATGTTCATTTTATTCCAAATAAACCTTTGCCAGGTTTCAAGACAGGTGAGATTAATTTGAGACAGTTGTACAAAAGAACATTAAAACATTACACAAATCTTCCAAACACTTGTGTTTTCAGTGTATACAATATAGGGTGATTACAAATTATAATGTTTACGATCACAATTTGTTGTCAAATAAGGTGAAACTCAGAAAAGTAATCGGCATCCACCCTTCTGCATTACGGACAAAACTGAGACTGAGACAGAACTTTCTAATGCTGGGCAGTATGTTTCCAGATTGATTTCATTGTGCTGCGCACAGATTTCTAGGCACCCGAGGGAGCACAGCAATCACATAACATTACTGAGGCTGCTTCATGTTTTACAATAGGGACGGTGTTCTATTCTTCGAAAGCATCATTTTGTCTTCTGTGAACATGCTGTGACTTACCAAAAAGCTCTAATCTGGTTTCATCTGTCCAAAGGACATTCTACAAGATGGACTGTGCCTTGTCAACATGCATTTCAACAAGCTCCAGTTGGGCTTTTTTGTGTCTGTATTTCTGGAATGGGATCTTCTACCATGAAGCCCGCTTTCCTTCAGACAGCGATGGATGGTGTGACTTGAAACTATAGCACCTTGATTTTGATGGTCACCCTGGTTCTGTGGCTATGTCAAGGGTGGTTGCCTACTGTGCCACAGACCGTAAACTTCTTGATAATATTAGCAACCGTGGTCACAGGAACATGAAGCTCTTTGGAGATGATCTTCTACCCTTTACTTTGCTTGGCTATTACCTTCATCCATTCCTCTCTGCTACTCCTTCTCTTCTTCATGTTCTGATACCCATAATGACACAAAACTGTGCAATGTTTTCTATTCAACTGATCTGAGTGACTGACTATAAGACTGAGCACATCTGTGATACTCCATCCATCCATCCATCCATCCATTCTCCGCTGCACACATGATTCCAGGTCTCAGGGGGCAGCAAGCAGTCACCCCAGCCACCTCTGTCAGCTCCTCCAAAGGAATATGAAATATTTTGTTATATTACTTGTTATATTTCTGGACCCATATTCACAAAGCATCTTAAGGCTAAAAGTAGCTCCTAAATTGCCTATTTAGGAGAAACTCCTAAAAATAATGGCTGTGTCAGTCCTTAATGTAGGACCCCAAATTTTTTTGACTAAGAGCAATTCATAAAGCCCCTTAGCGCTAGAACTTTGGAGGACTCCTAAGTCATAAGACCATTTCACAAACAGTCGTAAAATGGCTGCTATCAATCCACGTTGCAATGTCTTGGAAGCATTAAACGAGTGTTGAATTACTTAAAGGATACCACCTCAGTCGGGAGGGAATAATAATTGCTGTGGAGCTTGTGAGGGATGCAATAACATCTCCAACAAACCGACACAACCCATTCATAGACAGTGGAAACCGCTTATAGTGATCATTATAACTGTTTTTTTTTTCTTTATGTCTCAGGCAGATTACCATCTAATTGACATTTGTATATTTTGTCAGGGTCGGTACCCTCTGATCCCTCCTCCTGTGATCCTTCCCCATTTGGCCAGCAGACACTGCTGGCCATTCTACCTTCCCCCTTCACTTAGTTCCTAGTCTTCCCTAATGTGTTTCCCCCATTCCCTGGACTGCGCCACAGCATATAAACCTGGGGGTTATGGGTTCAAGGCTGGTACATCCCAGTCTCACCTGTTCCAGTGTTTTTAGTTTTGGTTTTCGTAGTCTGTCTATCATAGTTCTCGCATCCATGGGCCACCCTCCTTGTGTTAGGATTTGGTTTTTTGCACTTGTATTTTGTATCAGTCTCGTATTTCCAATGTTTGATTAGTGTTTTCTAGTTTAACCTTCCCAGTTCTGTGATCCCTCCTCGTTCATTAGTTTCACCTATTGCTCATATTGTGTTCTGTCTGATTGGTTGTTAAGTTGCCCACTTATGCTCCCTGTATTGCTTGGTTTCCCTAGTTGTTCCCCTTTGATATTTTTGTAGGTAGTTATTTCTTATTCCTCCCATTTGCTTTCGACTCCACGTGGTCCTATTGTTTTGTACTTTACCCAGTGTGTTCAGTTTCCCCAATAAACCCCTGTTGTCTTGTGAGCCACCAGTGGATCATCACCCTCTTCTTGCCTGTACCATGCCTCGCTGTCATGATTTTATACATAAATCAGGGACCGGTAAGCTATCCATACACAGACAAGCCAAATTACAGTTTTTCTCGATTGCTTTGGCACATTTCATGAAACATACTTTACGTTCTCAAGACTTCCTCAAAACAGTTTATGCATATAGCACAACACTATGGTTTAGCTGCAAAAACCTGTAACTTACCCAAAGCACTTAACTCATCTCTCTAAAGCAAATAATTCCACCAATGAATTAGTCTGTGCCACAAAAACGAAAAGTACCTTCAGCATCATTTTAACCATGAGAGTCAAAATGCATTGATATATCATCAAAATGTCAGGGCAAGTACGCTCCTGAGCTCCACAATTCTGAATGATAGTCGGGTACCACTTTCTCATTGTCACCGAGTGATCATTTTTCTTTAGCAAACTGATACATATTCATGTCAAAGACACCAGTTTCAACTTTGCTAAGCTCCATAATACAGTATGTAAAGTTCCCTGGCAAAAGAAAGCACTTGCATGCAAATGTAACTTCTTCACATGCCAAGACAGTACAGTAGCAAACAAAAAAGTCACACAGCAATGTATACAACACAAAGCACAAAAACAGCAAAATGGCAATACAAGTACAACAAAATAACAACAAAATTATGTACTGTGGGAACCAAAAACACAAAAATGCCATATCAGTGCAATTTATGGAATACAGCGGTACCTCAGTTCTCTAACTCATTAGAACTCGAATTTCTTAAAAGCTGAACCAACCAGTTGGGGAAAAAAATTAAAAAACCTAGAACTCGATCTGAATCTCAGAAGTCAAACCGTGAATGCCAACCTAAGATAACTTGTACACGCGGGGAAATGAGTCACGCGGCACGTCACTCAGCGGAAACATAGGGTAACGCTTCAGTCTCAGCCTCACATTCGCTGTGATAACATCCTGCATGTTTACACTAGCTGAATACATATATATTTACACAGTAAAAATACATTTAGACAATGATAGACAGTAACAGTAATTATTATTATATAATAAAATACATTTAAAAATAAA
>JAOYFF010000007.1:23074584-23107471 GCA_025773925.1 Cryptomyrus ogoouensis | reverse complement strand
TAGATTTCTTGTACACCTGTCTTAAAATGTAAGGGATACTGGAGCTTGGTTGGGGGGGTGGGATGGCTCGCGGTGGGGGCCTGAAAATTTCCCTTATTTTCTAATCCAAAATTTGACAGGTATGGTGCTAAGTTAAGTTTTTTTTTTGTACTATTTTCCCAAACGAACGAAAACGATTTCCTATAGGAGAATCCCTTATTGTATGATCGATAGCCAGTGCTGTGTGCTTTTACCATTAACTCTTTCTATAGCCAGAATCAAACAATAGAGTCAGATTATTGATCACAGCCCTGCATTTTTGGTGTTTAAGGCTACTTCATTGTAGAAATACACAACAAACTTTACTTTTCCTCCTCAGGGCCGAATCTGGGACATACCAGTGAGTGTTAGCTTCACTTTCCTCTGTATCTATAAATTTTCAAGCTTCCTCCAGGCTCTAGGTCAGAACTCTATTTCCATTTAAAAGCAGATCTATGAAAATGTCGTTTAGAAAGCACAAAGTAATCCCCCGTGTAATATTGAAATTTCAAATGTTCAATCTCAAACCATTAAGCTTATAAAACAAAAGCAAAAGTAAAGGTCACTGGAAAATGCCTCTGAAAACAGAAATATGCTAATGATGTAACAATGGTCTAGCATCCACAATTATCAACCAAAAAATGTTTTATCACTATGAATAAAAACATGACAAAGAAATCCTATGGATGGAATATGGATGAAAATATGGATGTAATTATTGCATTAGACTGCACATAGGCAGCCTATTATCCTCTGCCTTGTAAATTAGAAAAGGTGCTGACAGAACAACAGCAATAAACCGAGTCCATTGACTTGCATCTGTATGGCATTCCCCAGACAGCCCCGTCACGCCCTCCATCCATCTAATCCTTACTACCCCCACATTCTGCAACCTTTACAATTTCTAGAATTACTGGATGGCTGATCAAGAAATGTGAAATCCAGTAAATGTGTTTTTTACCCAAATGCTCTAAGCCAGTATTTCCCAACCCAGTCCTTGGGGAACCCTCAACCCTCCCAGCTCCCAGCCAATCAGGAACACTGAATACCTGTTACAGGTGCTGGGAGCTGAGAGGAACCAAAAACGTGGACTGGTCAGGGTTCCCCGCGGACTGGGCTGGGAAACACTGCTCTAAGCAATAATTGCAGCACATAACTTTGAAACTGCCGCTACTCATTTATTGTACTTTCCATTTACATGCTAATTTGCACAATCCTTTCAAACCAATGAGATGGTTAACTGTATTTCTTTGTGTACATCTTAATGCCCTTATCTAAAAATGACATTTATGCTATATTTACAATTTTTACATGTCTCAAAATTTATATTCTGTTTATTTCTCTTTTGCACTATTACCAACATGTTCCATGAGAACTGTAACAGATAAACCAATGGTATGTACAGAGCCCTGGAGGGGTTTTCTCATGTGTTTTTGGCTAAAAAAATGTGCCTGCAAACACAGAAGCAGGAGTTCAGTACAAAAATTAATGGTAGTAAATTTATTAGTTCAAATCTATGTAATAATGCATAATATGTCTCCCATTCTAAATTCATTCTTCTGTACTTTAATGGACATAAACTACACTTTGTCGTCATTTAGTTACCTTTTATATAGTAATGTATCTTGTAGCTTATGCATTTGATTTCTAAATTCACTAACAATTTATTTAGTGACTTTATTTACTTCAAGACTGTGTATGGATGCCTTGACTGTCCTTCTGAGACTCCAGTTTCTGCCACATTTTAGTGATTTTGTGAGCTACATTTAGCATTTTGTGGCATTTTAGACTCAATTTTGCACACGCAGTCGCTGACCTATACGATGTTCCTGGGAAGTTTGCAAAAAGATCCATGAAATATATTTACAGCAGATGACCGTATTCTAGATGACAGCTACAGCCTGCCTATTCGTCCTCTGCCGCCCTCCGTCGCTGCACTATCAGTTTCGCAGCTATTTTTCCTGAGGTGCACACATTGTAGATTTTCATGTTAGTACCGGTTATCATGTAATATATCCCAGACCTTGTTTTATGAGACAGTCGACATTATTCATTTCATGTTGGGGTGGTCATAATGTTTTGGCTCATTGGTGTATATAAAGTATGTAGGTTTGCTTTTTTTGCCTGTATGAACATGAAACCTTTTTGAAATTTAGGGAAGACTTAAATCTTCCCTAGACTTTTTTCAGTTCAAACATCAATATCAAATTAATTTATTTCAATGACCCAAGCTTCTTAACTTAGTATTTCCATTTCTACCAACCCATCCTTTCAGTAACTAATCCATACCAATGAAAACAGTGCGAATACACTTCTCTCTTGCTGCCATACCACATGGTCCTGATTGTGGTCTTGACATTCTTACACTATTATACCAATGAATGGAACCAGTTTTTCTGCAGGTGTTATTGCTTAAAATTCTGTAAAATCACTTCTATTGACCTACGAAAGACTTCAGCTTATAACTGAACAATTCAATCTGAAAATAAAATTTACATTTATAAAAAAAAAACTCTGATATGGTTTGAATGCTTTTCTGGCCACTCTTTCAAGGTGAAATGTACACAGGCTGAGCTGTCCTTCTGTTACCTGACCCCTTGTTTGCTGAGTGATGTCAAAGCCATAGGGCTGCCAGACATAATCTCAGATTCAGGCATTCTCATTGACGGCTGCCAGGTTCAAAATGAGGCCCTGTAAGAGACAGGCAGAGACTCTTGGGCTGTACTTCATAGAACAGTAATCTCACTTTTCTCATCCTTTACAAACTTTTGTTCTGACAGCAGCTTAGTGGACAACTTTTACTGATGGCAGCTACCAAGTCCAGAAGCCCACGGAGCTAGAAGGGTAGCAGTGTCCTTTGCTGCAGGCCATGAGGGCCATGCATTTTTATTAATAAAAATCACATTCTGTTCGCTCTATAACCTTTTCCTATAGCTGGTCCATCTGGTATAGTGGTATGTTATTGATTGCCGTGTCTCATAATGAATGAGCGCAAACTAACAAATTTTTTTAAAAAGGTAACTGACAAATATGTGCAGTAGAAAATCCAAAGTTATAAGACATACAAGTAAATTAAGTAAACTGTATGCAGAAAATCATATCTGCAGATATTTTATAGAGATGCTGTTGAGTCTGCTAGATGCTATACAGATCTTTAGTATTAGTAACCTGCGGTGCAGAGTTTAACGTCTACAAAAGTTTCCCTTCAGCTCCCACCTTTGTCTCATTGAAACGACTGCCAAAAGATGCATTAACTGAAAAGTGCAATGGTGGCATGCACTTACAGCTTCTAATTGGATAAGTGGAGGCTACTTCACACAACAGAAAGACTGTGGGACGCATTTTTCATGCCAGTCACTCACACTGCAAAACGTACTAATCAGAACAAAGTCAATTATACCACAGATTAATGGTGCGACATTAATTACATTAAAGACAAGAAATTCATTGAGGTCTGACAGTGGGGTACGGCTGCAGGAAAATTATCTTATAATAAAGTAGTCGAGACTATTTCAGTAGAAATAACAGTTCAGACTACACAGATCAGCCATAACATTAAAACCACTTCCCAGTGTGGATGTGCTGGAAGCAGAAAAAATGAACAAGCTTAAGGATCTGAGTGACATTGGCAAGGGCCAAATTGTGATGGCAAGATGACTAGGTCAGATTTCTCCAAAACAGCAGGTCTTGTGTGGTGTTACCAATATGCAGTGGTAAAATTTGGTCCAAGGAAGGCCAAATGTGTAAACTGGTGACAGTGTCATGGGTGCCCAAGGCTCACTGATGCCCTTGTGGAGTAAAAACTAGCCCGTCTGGTCTGATCCCACAGGACAGCTACTGCAGCGCAATGGACATGTGAGCGTCAGAACTGGACCATGGAGCAAAGGAAGAAGGTGGCCTGGTATGATGAGTCACATTTTCTGTTACCTCAAACAGATAGCTGGGTATGTCATTTACATAGGGAAGAGATTGCACTAGGATGCACTTTGGGAAGAAGGCAAGCCAACGGAGGCAGTGTGATGCTGAGGGTAATGTTCTGTTGGGAAACATTGGGAACTGTCATTCATGAAGATGATATGATACTTTGCTATATATAAACTACCTAAACATTGTTCCAAACCAAGTACACCCCTTCATGACAACAGTATTCCTCAATGGTACTGGCCTTTTTCAGCAAGATAATGTACACTGCCACACTCCAAAAATTGTTCAGGAATTGTTTCAGGAACATGAAAAATAGTTGAAAAGGTGATAACTTGGCCCTGAATTCTCCGGATCTCAATCTGATCAAGCATCTGTGGGATTAGCTGGACAAATAAATCCAATCTATTGAGGCCCCACCTTGCAACCTACAGGACTTAAAGGATCTGCTGCTAACATCTTGGTGCCAGATACCACAGGACACCTTCAGAGGTCTTGTGAAGCCCATGCTTCGACAGGTCAGCGGTGTTTTGGAGGCACAAGAGGAACTTATACAATATTAGTCAGGTGGTTTTTATGTTATGGCTGATCGGTGTATGCTCAATGAAAACTGGCAAAAAAAATTAAAAACTACCCCCAATTCTAATAGGCCTGAACCAGTCAAACATCCTATTCATGTGTTAATCCATTACAAGTTTAATAATTTTGCTGTATTCATGGATGACATATTTACGGTAGCATCCCACAATTTACAAAAGCCACATCTCTCCCTTTATAATAAACATATCAGCAGCAATATAGCAAAAACTGTTAGCATATTTAAATATTACACATGAAATTAGATCCACTGATAAATGTGTGCCTAGAATTTTATAAAACATCTGTCCTGGATAATTATATGTAATGTATGAACAAATGGTCACCATTAAACCTCTGTATTATAACTGCAAAGGACTTTAACTCCATACCACATTATCATCCTAACCAGCTTTAAAAAGGTCCGTGGTCCTCCAGTTTTTTGGTTGTTGTTTTTTTTTTACATCATGGTTAAAAAGGTACAATCAGCATTTCTTCCCCAGTGGATTAATGCACTGAGAATGACGTATGTTAAGAAACTGAAGTGAGAAAAAAAAACTATGGAAAAACTAAAAAAACTATGGATTATGACAGAATCCTGCTCACAGCTTTGATCGTGTAAAGTGGGTAAAATCAACATGTGCTTTTCAGACACACTAGAGAGAGCTGACTGGGAGCCAAGAGCATCCCATACAGCTCCAAATCCACAGTCATGAACAAAAAATGTAAAAACCTGGAGAATCCAAAAATGACTAGGAAAGGCCAGGATTAAGAGAATTTTTCTCCATCGACTAAGTCAAATGAAGGCACAGGCGGAGATTCCTGCTGAAATGCTAAATTCCCATAGAAAATCGCGCTAAACTCAACATATCGCTGAGGTACACATCACAATGACATTTCAATGGCTGGTAATGAACTGGCCTTAACTTTGCTGGATCTTGGCTATAGCTATCAGTGACACTGGGATGAACCACTGATGAGAAGAAATAAGAATGATAATGGACAAATAAATAATACCAGACCTGTGCAAACACACACACACACTACTGGGCAATGTACTGAGGCCAATTTACTTGACAGAGGAAAGCTGACAAATAACACGTAAAAATGAGTATATAATGACACGCTGAATATAGTCAGGTTATGGTCTGTTTGCTGGAATCAGAACACTGACTTGGGGGTTGATAGATCTGAATGGATCAGTACGCTGCATCAGGATGATACATGGAGCCACTGTATATCTAATTATACGTATTAAATGTCTTAAAGTAAATATAAAACTGCACAAAGGTCTTCACATAATAGATCAAGAATAAGATTTAAACCTAAACAGATCAAGTATTTTTCAGAACCATATAAAGAGGCAAGAAAATAAAGCTCTGGTCCGGAACAAGGATCCATGCCATTTGGTCAAGTGGCTTGATGCGCTCAAAGTAATCTCCCCTCCAAAAGACAATATACAGCTCCATTACATCCAGGGCATTCCACTCAATAGGGGAAGGGGGTACTATTCATTCCCACATCCGCTGAAAGGAAGCCCACCTGTTCTTCACAAATAACATATGAACTGACACAGTATGTATTACACCCTGGTAATGTGTTGTTGGTTAAAATAACATAAATTGTTGCAATTAGGAGGTTTTGGAAACAAAACCCCATAATTATTGCAGTACATGAAAAGTGGCAAAATAAAGCAATCCATAGTGTTAGCGTAATATAAAGATGAATGAAAAATGGGAACATATAATCAAGACAGTCAGACAAAGAGTTTCAAATAATTCTATCTTCATTCTTAGTGAAAAATAGCACAAATACCTGAATTTACATAGAACCCAATGTGACGGATATCAGACCAAATTGATCAATTTAGCTCATGGCTTTGTCCAATGTGAGGAAATCCAAGGAAAACATGCATTCAGAGAACAGGGTGAGCCGGAATCCAGTGCCCCTGGAGCAGTTAAGGTTAATGGATCCTGCTCCCTATCAATTCATAGCAAAATTTCTCAGCCCCAATGATATGATATGATGTAACTCTCCCAGTCATGTGCCTATAGAGATGCCTAACCTACTTAGCTACACACCAGCCCAAAAGAACGCCACATAGCACAGACTCATTAAAAGAGGATGTTACAGAGTAACACTGAAAATCAGTACAAAGAAAATAAAAAAAAACCCACATTAAACAAAAACAAAGAACAGAAATGAAATGAAACAACTACAAAAGCCTACAGAAATGTCTGATAGGTTAATCAGCAAAATGTTATTTGTTTTTGGAGAATTGTAGACATTAAAAATCAGAAAAATGTTGTTTGCTATTTGTTATAGCTGGGTTATTCTTACATTCTTACTTATGAGGCTGTTAAAAATATATTTTAATGTAATTAGAAGAATTGACTCAGTGAGCTGAAATAAGATAAAGGAATTTGCTCGATTACTACAATCTGATCCAGGTCTGATTTTTATTTTCTTTCTTTCTTTCTTTCTTTCTTTCTTTCTTTCATCAACCTACAGAGGATTTTGCATATTAGCATCTGAATGGTGCTGGCACAGCAGCTAATCTGAACCCTCAAGCCTTATCTTTGTAAACAGGTTTGTTTGGCATCCCCTCATCATCCCCTCGGTTCAGTCGCCGTCATGGGCCACGATTAAGGAAGCCAGAAGCAGAGGCACACATGAGTCCACTGGGGACCCCCAGCATCACTGCCGAGGGAGTGGCTACCAGCTCCACTGCATTCACCTTCGGCCCCTGCCATCACGTCTGAGGGATACAGCCCATATGCTGAGGCCATCTGGTAGGTGGAGAGAATACGCATTTCCAAGCTGCCCAACAGAGACATCCCAAGTCAGGACAGCTCTTACTGAAGCTCATATATGAAGGCGATGAGGCATTTCTATTCATTCAGTCTTGAACTGTTCTTTTCTTTGACATCTCTCTTTACATATCTGACATTTGCTATCTATTACAATTTTCTAATTATGAGCTCACTATTGTTCTTCTTTCACTGTTAATTCTTCACTCCTCCCTACAGGAACTGATCATATCCCTTACAAGCTTTATCTAACTCTGTTGAAAAACTAATACATTTACACAGAAACAGACACTGTATACTAATACAGGAGTGGAACATGTGTAATTTTTAACGGACTGTGTGCGAGAAAGAAAGAACATTAATATTTTGAGAACAATGGCAAGAATCACTGAATTCTACAAAACTAGTTGCTGCAAAAACAGCAAGTGAATCTCTCTATAGAAACAAATTGCCATTAATGCACAGCAAGATAACAGTAAGTTGAATAACCCCCCCATAAAATGTTTAATTACAGCAGGAGCATGGGTTTAATTTGCTTATGGCCTTTTCACAGTTTTTTTTTCAGTTGCTTTGGGACATTTCTCAGATCAGAAATAAAATTCTCATAACACCTTGTACAACTTCCACATCATCAAGTCACTTGTGCACATCATAAATGCAAAGTCATTCTTTTGGTCAAATTGCAAATGCTTAGGCACAGTCATGCAAATGATCGTCTGCTGATTCCTCTGTTGAATAGTGTAACAAAACATCCAGGCATCAGTTCATTGTAGTCATTACATGCAAAAGGGTTGAAGCAGTTGTCATAATCGGCCAAGCATATTCTCTCATTTCTGTTAGTTTTTTTTTTTTTTTTTTATAAATGTCTCCTGAACTGATGAATAGCTGTCAGCTGAATCTTGACTTTCACCAACAGAGGGAAATGTTTGAAGTGTTAGATCAACCAATGATCAATTAGTTCTCTAAAATATCTGAGGTGCATCTCATGAGCCTTCAATTGGAAGCATATATTGGCAGAGCACAGTGTTACAATTTGACAATGGAAGTGAACAGGGTCAATAGCCGGTAAGAAGAAGAGGAGTAAGGGTGCTTGGTGGAAAGGTAAGGAGGCAAAACAGAGGAAAAGGTAAAAGAGACCAAGAACAGAGGCATGTTCCTGATGAAATTCCTGTCCTAAACCATGGTCTTACAATGGCAGAGGCTGGTGCAGCTGAATGTTGGGAGAACAACCGTGTCCTCAATCATTCAAACGTTTCATAGTGACAACAGGTATGTAATCCAACAATGTGCACTGTACTCTAATATTGTATACTTACTACAATGCTTTGTATTACAGTATTCCAATGCATTTTATAGTATACAATAAATTTACTTTATACAGTTACATGCTGTGCGTATACTGTAGCACACACATATGTATGCATACTTACAGTGTGTGTGTATACACACACACACACATCGTATGTATGTGTACAAATTTACTGAATATACATAGTATGTGCAGGAAAGCCACTCTAGGAAAGGTACTACAAAGCAATCAACAGCAGCTCAGAAAGTGTAAACTGTCCAACTTGCCATTCATGAAAGAATTTAGAGGATTATTACAATCATACTCCTCATGTGCACACACAACTCAGCAAGGTCTCTTTGCAGTCTGGTCTAAAATAGCCCTGTGTATGAGAGGTCAAAGGAAAGGTTTAGCAGCATGAGGTCTAGCTAGTGTATCTGCTGGCAAGGTCACCCATCCAAATTTCCCACTGAGACAGAGGGAGGGGGTTCCTCCCCCCCAGCCGCTGGCATGGAGACAGATCTCTGTGGCCTCATAGGAAGGGGAGGAGACAGATAATGCTTTGGTTTAGCATTTGAGCCATGGACACACCAGGAAAAAAACTTGGGTTGATAAACCAGTTATCTTAATATATCTATTCCAGCAGTTTGTGAAACAGCAATGCCATTTTAAAAAGCCTTTGAACAGCCTTTTAACCTATTCTTAACAGTCCACCTCTAGACTAGCCTATTCCTTGGCGTTCATAAGAGAGACCAGAGCTTCTTCCACCACCTTCCTGCACAGTACTGATCCTACACTTAAATGATGCTGGGGATCAGTGATTCCCCTCCTTTGATCCAGGAAGCTTCATATAGGCTCATTAATAAAGCTGTACATAAATACAGTGTCCCTTCTAACATGGTTGCACCAACTCAACAAGTGCAGAAACATTGAGGGAGCTTCAGTACATTAGTTTGCCTCTGACATTTAGAGATGTGAGTGGATACTGAACAGATTCTGCAGCACAGCATTAATATTTAATCAAAGCACATATGTACACCTCTACATGCAAGTCTAAAAAAGCGGAAGATTCACATCCCAGTAAGAACATTTAATTGTTAACTCAATTAAGCCATGTGGAACTGAATTGATTAAGAAAAAAATCGCACTAGATTCATGTAACGACAATGCTGTCGTGAGAAAAACAGTCACATTACTCTCATTGATATTGTCCTTTCTCATTGTACCATGCATGATGATAGATAGATAGATAGATAGATAGATTGCATGTTCTGAAAATGGCTTCACATATGACTTGATTGCGTAATACTTGGGACGGATGAAAACTCTAATCCTGACATTTCACGAAGACACTTAACTGAACGATTACACTGTTGTTCCTTTTGAACAACAAAAAAACATATAAAAAAAGAAACATTCTTATTTACATTGGATTAGGTACAATAAAAAAGAACAATTATTACAAATCAAAGTATTTTAACTCTTGGCTTTTTTGCCAACAGTTACACAAGCAATACTGGCAAACAAGTGACTGTATCTTGTCTGATGGCTGAACTCACTTTTTGAATGGTTAAACATGAATAATTGCTCTCTGTTTCATATATACACAGTTCAGAGTGAAGCTTGGGGTCCGAGTGAACAGTAAATGCATTTATCCAGCCACCCTGAAGTACTTCATGTGGTAAATTTCATTACACTGAAACGTATACGGACACAACAAACGCCAGAACATCGTCATAGCGGGAAAGCACGTCTGTCCTAAGAGTTTTCACTCTCACCATGTCACCTAAATGTCAGCTCTTGTCAACCTAAGAATTCAATCTCATTAATTCAGCCTTCTCAGAATCTCATGGTTTATTCTCACTGTGTGATTCTGTTTGGCTAACTGGAGATGCACGGCTTCATTGATCAAACTGATTATGTTGCCACTTTCATTTTTAATACACAAGAGAGGCAACCCCCACATCTCTGAGTCCACAAAAATAAAATTTGCTGGGAGGTGGTGATTGTGGGGCCTGAAACCATGGGACAAATTGTGTCCCATATTGGTTTGCACTGGACACAACATTCTGGGTGACTGTGCAATACATGGTACACTGACTTGTGCCTTTTGCGCACACACACACACACACACACACACACACGCACACACACACTTATGTAATCATATCTTTCTGAGGACCACTCATTCATTTCTATGGGAAAAATGCTAATGCTAACTATGACAACCATAACCCCCACCCAGCCCAAACCATAACCATAAGTAACCAAACAAAATACCAGAGTTTTTGCATTTTTAGTTTTTTCAATGCAGTCACGGATTTTTGTTAAATATATATTTCCAGGAAACTGGTCCCCATAAGGTAAAAAAAAAAAAAATGGGTATTCATCATGTTGTGGGGACATTTAGTCCCCACAAGGAAAGGTATACAGACGCTCCCCTACTTGCGAACGAGATACATTCCGAACGGCCGTTAGTAACTTGAAATGTTCAGAAGTCGTTATTCAACATCATTTTAAGGGTGTACGCAAAGTACAAAGAACTAGGATGCTGGGAATCCGCACGCTACGCTGCTGCGCTGTGGGAGTGGCCAGAAGTCATACTAGGCGGAATTGGAACGCAGAAAAAAAAATTGATGTTGCAGACAGGAAACGGGAGCCCAAGGAACACAATTTGGACTTACAGTCCTCTTTGTTTGTCTGTCTAAAAGTTTGTAAGTTGAAAGTTCATAAGTAGAGGAGCGTCTGTACCTGGACTACACACACACACACACACACACACACACCTGCACGCACACACGTCGGGTATACCTATCATTTATAGGGTCCGCACATTCACTTCTATGGGAAAAATGCTAACGCTAACTATGACAACCTTAACCTCCACCCTGCCCTAACTATAACCATAAGTAACCAAGCAAAATACAAGAGTTTTTGCATTTTTAGTTTTTTCCAATTTTTATAAAATAGAGTTTTCCCTTATGGGGACCAGGAAACCAGTCCTTGTGGGGACATTGTGTCCCCATAAGGATAGGTATACCAGCTCCCACACACACACACACACACACAAACTGACATTCTTATTTACAGTACATACACGAGATTAGCTGCAGTCAGAAAGGGGTGCTTTCCAAAAGCAGAGCTGGAATCATAAAAATGGATGGTTCCGACTATGTAAGTTGATCACGGGAGACTGGGAAACGTACCCAGGAACTGTATTTACAAGTCAAAGTATTTTTTAACGTTTGGCTCTTGCACTTAGATCTTACCAATTCCTTGCCCACAAAACAAGTGATATTGGAAAAGAAGCCCCCCATTCTGAATGGGTAAACTATGGTTCATCACTCTCTTTTTTAGAGATACTCAGACATGCACACAGACAAACACATACTTTTTTGTCTTTATTAGTACTTTTTTAAAGACCAGAGAGTAGCAAAACATTGTTTCATTGTACTGAATGTATAATGACAATAAAGTTTGATTGATTCATTCATTTATATATAGCAAGTTGAGAACGAAGCATGGGTGTGAGTACACGGTAAAGCCATTTATCCAACAACATTGAAATAAATTTCACCAAATGAAAATACTACAGTCTAGAGAAAATATTATTACAAGCCTACTTTGCACAATATCCCCACCTCTCCAAAAAACAAGACACTATTAAAGTCTCCCATAACAAATTTCACTCTTCAGTTATCGGAGCTGCTCTTCTCTTTGATATCACTATGCAGCGTTACTTCAATTTTGCTGTGATTTGTCTCAAAATTTGGTCAAGTCCAGAAAAACCTTCCAACATGTCAGCAAAGGTTGAAAAAGATCTTTCAAATACTTTTTTAGTTATCACGATAACAGGATCAAATATCTGAAACCGTCATCACTGTGTGGCGCTGCTTCAATTTTGGGGAGACCTATCTCAAAATTTGATAACTTCCAGTTTTTTAGCCCTATCTTATGTCCGGAAAGTTTGAAAAGGATCTTTATAATACTTTGGGAATTATTGTATTCAGAAGACCACATGTCTTCTACAGCTGCCGTTTCCCTCCTTTGCTGCCACACAGCACTGCTGCTTCAATTTGGGGCAGTTTGTCTGAAAATGAATCCAGGTATCTTCAACCATTTAGCATTTTTGTGAAACAGCAATAAGATCCATCTAATACCTTTTGACGTATTACATTAACCAGTATGTTGCCTGCTTTCGCCCTTTCTCTTGTTAAAACTGTTCTCTTTCTGATAATCACTACGTGGCGCTGCTGCTGTTTTGGGGCAATCTGTCTCAAAATTGAATCAGTTCTAATGCAGCACCCATAACATGACGCTACATGGTTTGAAAGAGATCCTTCAAATGGTTTTTGAGTTATTATCCTAACAGACAAAGCATCTGTGGCAGCAGCAGACCGGTGCAAAAACCATATGTATCCCCTGAAGTCTGAGAAATACAAAAATGCAGATTGTGGAAATTGGTTCTTTTCAGCTGTGTCTAATATGAGCATGTATGTGAGGTATTAAAGGGTTTATCTAATCTTAAAACAAATTACATTACATTTTTTTCCAGAAATTTTTAAATGGGAGAAGTAGTATTATTGATAAGCCACTATCTCTTGTATTTAAAATGTTAGATACAAAAGAAAAAGAATGGATGGATGAATGAATGTTACAAGAAACCACAACCATTTTTCTATGACAATAACATTTGGAAGCTATGATTCAGGTAGCAAGAAATCTTGGGAAAAAACAACATATTAAGGAAGAGGGAGCATGGATGTCAAAAAGGCAAATCTTGTCATAACTTACTGGAACATTTTCACCCGTTTAAGTATCTTATCCCAACATTACCCCTGTCCTGCCCCGATTGTCCGCTCCTTCCTTGTAACGCCCCGTCGTTAACCTTGTGTGGGATCCCCATGTGATCAGCTGTTTCTGGTTGTTGTCATTAGTCCACTGTATTAAGTCCGCGTTTCAGTTTGTTTCCCCAGTCTGGTCATTGGGTGCGTTCGACTTGCTTACAGTGCTGGCTTAAAGCAACGCATTCTGATCCTGACACAATGCATTACAGTTAGATGCATTGCAACCTCTTAAACGGCTGCACAAATTGGAACCGCCTCCGTGATGACACACCTTTGCCCTTATTGGCTGAAGAGTTTAGTTACACGCATGACGTTTATATCCCAGGCAGTTCCGATGCATAATCTGCTATTTCTCCCGAATATCACGTAAAGCAGTGAGAACTGGTTAATTTACCTGGTAAAATAAAGTTTAAATAAATGACATAAATGCTCTAATAGTACACGTAAGTTAGTGGTTTATTTATTGTTAGTTACTGTAATGTTGTGCTGCTTTATTTAGTTAATCGTCCAGCCTGTGAAGAAGGCATTCAAGTAAGAACTGCATTGTAGTATGACTCATTTCCTGGCGCGTACAGTTTATATTAGGTCAGCGTTCGCGGTTCGACTTCTGATATTCAGATCGAGTTCTAGGTCAAACGGGTTTGTTCGACTTTCAAGAAATTAGAGTTCTTGTGAGTTCGAGAACCGAGGTACCACTGTAATCTGTTTAGTCTCAGTTAAAGAGAGGCAAGTAAGTGGGGACGATCCAAGTATGCAGAACCTTGAAGATAATAAACAAGGCTGACCGTGATTACTTTATTAGTGTTGATTCAAGAGCAAAGGTTCACAAACTGAAACAAGTCTGAACGGATTTGGATTAGAATGCCAAGGCTCTTTTTATATGGAGCATACAACTATGAAACGCAATAGGTTAAATGTGCTACTCTTTTTCACTATAGTACCTACATTGTTATTATGAGTTTGTTGTGTTTGACAGCCACTGTCATATAATTGATTTGACGCACTATGTATGTGCACTCAACGACCTACAATACGGAAACCTAGAGAATAACAGGACAGTTGTTGTCATTGTCAGAGGACAACTTCATTTCTGAAAATGTCAGCCCATTCTGGTGCATGCTAATACACAAATGTGCACATGTATAGCTGCACTCCATATAATTATTAAGTATTATGACATTAAATTGGGGGGGGAGGCTTCACAAATAGCCTGACAGAGCTGACTGCTATACATCTATTCATCCATACATTCTTAACTGCTTTTCCATTTCCAGGTGCTGCAGTCTGACAGAGCCACGTGCTAAACACAAATTCATATGAACATCCAGCGTAAAAATTGGATTTTTGAACACTTCTTTGAATCTAATAGCTTTGAGATGTTGCCGTGTTTTGAGATGAGGTGTTGTTTCATCTTAGCTTAAATGCCAAGGCACTAGACAGCCCACAATAATAAAATACCACTCAAAAAACAGACTAAAAAGAGTTTCATAAATAGTATTGCATCAGATTTTTTTTGCACCAGCTAAAATAAAAATAAGCATATTCAGTTCATGCACGTATAGTATATTTGTTCTTCCAATGCAATATATTACATAATATTAGCTAGAACAGATGCTGTCAGAACAACAGCAATGCATTTCCCGGACAGTCCCATCACCTGCTCCTCCCATCTGATCTACACTCCTCATACACTCACCAACCTGTACAATTTCGAGAAGTACTGGAAGGATAAACTGGAAATGTGAAAGCCAGTGAATATTTTTAACTAAATATTGTGAGTCCTTGTCGTGACACATCACTTCAAAGATACACCTTTTCATGTAGTGCACATTTCACATATGCCAATTACATGCCAATCCTTCCCCAACAATTAAGTAGTGAACTGTATCTCTTTGAGTAAGTCTTAATGTTAATGTCTTAAAATATAATTTATGACACATACATAAATATATACACTTCTATTACAAGAAAATATTATTTATTATTACAAGAAAATATTTGAAAAACTTAAAACAAATGTACAGTATCTGACTGGTTTTCAGTATTTTATAGTGTGTAGTAACACATTATTCACCACAAAGGCTGAAACTATTGGTTTTGAAGAAGACATACCAGGCTAGTCTTTAGTGCATTGACATTCATTTTGTGTTGAAATTCTACTTAGTAATGTCAGAACTTGATTTGCTGTTGGCCTCTCCTGATTGTGTCTTAACCCTCTGAAGTCTGAGGTCTCTCAGCCACTTTCGAGGTAGTCTGACATGCCTTGACATTTTTAAATATTTCACCTATCTAAAAAACATTTATCCCGTAGTGCTACAAATGCTTTTATTTAGCACAAACTCAGCACCAATAATCTGAAACCGTTGAGAATGTCATTATTTTTTTGTTAAAATCAACTTTAAACATACACTTTTCAAAATCCTATTTTCAGAGCTGCTGAGAAATTTTTATAGTTTATAACATGCAACGGATTAAACACTGATGAACAAAAAGTGCAATCAGTTTATATTACTGGAATAATACAAAGCAATGAATGAATATTACAACAATAAATAAATAAATAAATAAATAAGCTAAACGATAGCCACTTGTCCCCGAGCAATTGTGAGAAGTTTAATGCACTGTCTGCTCCTCATTTCAATCATCTCTTGTACTGTATAACAACTGATAAGTCAGACTTTTTGATAAATATCTGCTACAGTGATCCCCTGCTATATGGCGGTTCAGCCATCGCAACCCCGCTAAATCGTGGATTTTTCCCCAACACATCACAGTTCTTTGCATATCGCATACCTTGCTTGTGGTCCGATTGTTGTGAGCAAACTTTTTGTGAACCCATACTGAGCTTAAAATGTTTTTATTTTTAACATATTCCATTACATATACAGAAAGAGAGAGAGATGTGTATATATATATATACACATATACATTACATATTATTATCATTATTATTATGTTACTCATATCCTTAGCCAGACATCCACATATAATATGTATATATGTGTTTTAATAAGTTTACATGTGTTTAAAGCATGTGTTTTAAGGCTTAAACTATATTAAAAAAAAAGTTAATTTATATGGTCTATATCGCGGATTTTCACCTATCGCTGATGGGTCTGGATCGTAACTTCCGTGATAGGTGGGGGGATCACTGTATTTTTATGCTTGTAATGGCTAGAAAGGCACAACTAACAATTGAAGAGATGGCTCAAACTGAAATTTTGAGTGAAGAAGGGTTTTCTCATCACAAAACAGCCAGAAAGTTGGATGTTTCTAAGCATGGAGTGCTCTACTATTTACAGAGAAAAAGGCTGACAGGAAGCAACAGCGACCAGACATGGTCTGAAGCAGGGAAAGTGACATTAAAGGCTGAAGAGCAACACTTATTTGTGACATGCAAAAGAAACTGGAAGATGACTGTAACGGTCAGAGGGCTGCGATTCATATGAACAAAGGGAAACTGGTATCCCTTAATAAAGTCAAGAAAAGACTGAGAGCAGCTGGACTGCATGATTGAGTTTCTGCCAGAAAACCTTTACTTCATGGTGTTAACAAGAAAAAGAGAACTATAGGCTAAACAACACAAACACTGGAGTATTCAGGACTGGCGGCAGGTCTGGTGGATGGACGAAAGTTGAAAGTGGACTAGTTGGACCAACAAGTTGAAATGCACTTCTAGCAAATCAAACAGAACCGTTTGCATGCTAGAAAAGGTGCTGGGAGGGTTTGGACACAAGTTATTTCCAAAAATTGCTGGAAAGGATGCTGTGAATCTGTGCTGCTGTGATAAAGGCAAGGGGTGATTATTTTGATGAAACTTGTACTTAGGCACTCGCATTCAATTAATTGTTACAATACACTTCAAAACCAGTCAGTTACATTTGTTTTAATATTTTCTTATGTGATAAAATGTTACTGCTACCTAGGTTACTTTTGACTACACACACAAGCTCCGGTTAGCTGGAAAAATAACTGCCCCAGAGGCTCAGTGGGGCGTACATAATATCAGCCTAACAAAACATATATTTATTATCAGGATAGACTAATTAAGATGCACATGCTTACAAATGGCAAAGAAGCTGACAGCCCCCTCACCCCAGTCGAATCACTACTCCTCCCACAGCTCCCAGCCTCTATCTCTGGCCCCCAGTACAGTAGGCTTGGGCGGTATTACTTTTTTTTACCCTTATATTGTCCATATATGGGGGACTATTGCCGTGTGCTGTCATGGATCTGTGTCTGTTCTTTAATGTGCTGACTAGGAATACAGCTAAGTAACATTACCCCACAGTAAATTTTGTCAAGCGTGGGGGGGGCGGGTAACACAGCCTACAAAACTTATATGATTCATCTTCTTAGTTAATATAACCTAAGTTGACTGTTTCTCAAGCTGGTTTGCGCGGCTCCAAATAAAGTTAGTGAGAAAATTTTCAGAGAACGTTTTGAACAAGCACCTCACCGCAGCGCAATCCCCAGTGAAACAGTTTAATGATAACTCAAAAATAATAGTATATTGGACAAAATGTTACAATACAACTAAACATTGTTAGCTTAACCCATTTCAAGTATCTCTTTGGGGGACTGGGGAGGACATAAGACAAGCTGAGTTGGCAGTATTACCAAGCCTACCAAAGAATAAACTACAGTCCCCCCTGAAAGAAGTTGGCCAGTATTGTGTTGGAGTGGAATCCAAATCAGGCCTGCAATTTATCAAAGAAGACCCTTTTCACTATGTGGTGTTGCTTAAGTTTTGGGCTGAGTTATCTCAAAATGTAACAATTTACAGTTTTTCACCCAGACAATATGTCTGCAAAAGTTTGAAAAAGATCCATTAAATACTTTTTGAGGTACCATGTTAACAAGAAAGTTTCTGCAGCAGTTCCATACTAGTTGTAAAGCCATATGTATTCCCAGTCCAGGAAGTACACTTAGGGTCTGAAATATAAGTTTTTATTATTCTTTATTAATAAATATGAGTTTCAAATTTTACTCATATCATGCACTCTGGATTTATTCGAAGATAAATGACAACATTACTGGTAGTAATGGGCCATAATGGCCAATGAAAGGGGTTTTGCTGGTGAAATAGTCCACTCATGGCCTGAAAGAATCCATCCTACCGAGACATGATGAAAATTAATAAGAAAGAAATTGCTTGGATAAACATACAAAATAAGTAACAGTACACACCCTAGCCCATTTATTACACTGGGAGTCATATCTTTACCCCACCCCCACACCACTGCCAAAACAGCTCAGTTTTACTAGATTTTCAGGCACGTGCCGCCAGTCTTGAAACTAAAGTACAAACATTAAAATCTCAATCTATAGGAGTACATTGTTCAGCTCAGCTAAATGTAGGTTTTAATTAAAACTTGCCGTGTTAAGTTGTAAGTATGAAGTAATTTGGGGCTGTGGTACTTCAAACATTTACACTTCATCTGAGATGCACTGCTTTAATTTGAGAGGTGGCAGCTCCATTTTAATTCTAACAGAGGAGCTTTCATTTAAGAGAGAGATTGTATAATTCATAAATTGCTCTTACTGGCAATAATGAAGCTCAGTCACTGTAGTGGTGAAGCCAATACAAAGGTCTTCAGCGGGTACTGAGATGTTTTTACACTCATTTTTATGAATTGATGTACAGACAATAGTGTTCATACTTATGCCCTATGAAGGGCAACAAACTGGCTGACTACAAATGGCACTGCCAATAATACAGTATAATTTGAAAATACAGAGTTTTTTAGAGCTGTCATTTTGCTTTCTGTTCACATAAACAATACTGAACCAACAGTATAGTCAAAAATATAATTAGATTTGTTTTTGCTTTAGCATAACATACACTGAGACTGCAGTTAATAAACACACAATAATTTACATACATTAAAGATAAGCAGGAAAGGTAAAAAGACTGACCCCCCCCCCCACAATGACAAACAAGAAAGAAGTACTTGTTGTACAGGTTCAGGAAATAATTCAGTAGAAAACATTCTAAATAGAAGCAATTAATATGTAGCTCAACATTTTGGACAGTTCTATGCTTCTAACTTTGTGATAGCAGTTTGGGGAAGGCCCTTTTCTGTTCCAGCATGACTGCACCCGGTACACAAAGCAAGGTCCATAAAGACGTGGTTGAGTGAGTTTAGTGTAGAAGAACTTGGAAAGCCCTGACCTCAACCCCACTAAACACCTTTGGGAGACTACAAGCCAGGCCTTCACACCCAACATCAGTGCCTGACCTCACAAATGCACAAATCGCAAAAAATTGCGGAAAGCCTTCCCAGAAGAGTGGCAGTTGTTATAGCTGCAAAGGGAGGAAAAGCCCCATATTGATGCCTATGGATTTAGAATGCCTAAGTTCCTGTAGGTATAATGGCCGGGTATCCCAATGCTTTTGTCCATATCATGTATGTCTCCCAATCCACATTTATTCTCTTGTAATTTGTTTATGGAGAAAAGCTATGTACTGTGATCATTTAATAACAGACAATACTATTAACATATTTACGTATTAGGTCAGGGGTGCCCAAACAGTCAATCGTGACAGACTGGAGTAATTCTTAATTGATCTTGAAGTGTGTCGTAAGTGTCCGTGCACTTGTGCGCACGCACCCATTTTTCAGTGTGCAGTTAATTGTGTACTGTAAACATTTAGCACGCAAACATGTCAGAAGCCAGAAGATCAAAAACGTGTCATTTTCATTCAGAGTAGGAAGAAGATTATTTTTTTGTTTACTCAAATTCGAAGTCCATATGTCTTATATGCAATGCGAGTGTGGCTTTACCGAAGAAGGGCATTTTGGAGCGGCATTTCAAAACGATGCACAAAAGCTACGAGACTGAGTTCCCTGCTAAAACAGCCACACGCAGCCAGAAAGTGCGAGAACTGAAAAGTCAGTTAGCAGCACAGCAGTCAATTTTTACCAAGCCGAACACCAAAAGTAAGGCTGCAACGACAACTTCCCAGTGCCAGCGGTCCCAGTAAGGTAGAGAAATATATTTATTTACACTTTTTCAATTTGGAGAATTACCTGGATTTGTCTGGATTTGCTGTGTGCATGTTAACCATGTAGAAAGGCAATAGCCAGAGTAATAATAATAGAGTAACAGAGTAATAGCTATGGCTCCCTATTTGAACTGGTAGATCTCGGCACACTGGCCACTTTAAAAGTAGATCTTGCGTTAAAAAAGGTTGCGCACCTGCAGCAGTGGGGGGTCGGTCCCAAAGTCGTATGTATTCCCTGTCTGGGAATGTACACAAAAATCATGTTATATGGGGTCCGTACAGTACATGTGTTGCTGTTATCCACGGTAGGTCCTGGAACATATCACCCACATGAATAGGGGGACTACTGAGTCTTTCAGTTCTTAGTTGGGGGATTTTCTCCCATTCGTCCTTGCAAATGGCTTCTAATTCTGTAAGATTCTTGGACCACCTTGCATGCACTGCTCTTTTGAGATCTATCCACAGATTTTCAATGATGTTTATGTCAGGGGACTGTGAGGGCCATGACAAAACCTTCAGCTTGCGCCTCTTGAGGTTTTCCATTGTAGATTTTGAGGTCTGTTTTGGATCATTATCTTCTTGTAGGACCCATTCTCTTTTTAACTTTTTTCAGATGGTGTGATGTTTGCTGCCAGAGTTTGCTGGTATTTATTCAAATTATTCTTCCCTCTACCAATGACATGTTCCCTGTGCCACTGACTGCCACACAATGTTCCACCCAGTGTTTAATAGTTGGACAGGTGTTCTTTTCCTGGAATTCGGCAGCCTTTCTTCTGCAAAAATACCTTTGCACATTGCGGCCAAAAAGTTCTATTTTGACTTCATCAGTCCACAGGTCTTGTTTCGAAAATGCATCAGGCTTGTTTAGATGTTCATTTGCAAACTTCAGATGCTGAATTTTGTGGCTAGGATTCAGGAAAGGTTTTCTATTGCTGACTCTACCATGAAGGTCATATTTGCTCAGGTGTTGCTGCAGAGTAGAATGGTGCACCACAACTCCAATGTCTGCTAAATCTTCCTGGAGGTCTTTTGTAGTCAAAGGGGGGGTTTTATTTGACTTTCTAGCAATCCAAGGAGCAGTTCCTTCAGAAAGTGTTCATGGTCTTCCAGACCTCAACTTCAGCTCCACCGTTCCTGTTAGCTGCCATTTCTTATTTACAATATAAACTGAGGAGAAAGCTATCTGGAAACGCTTTGCTATCTTCTTGTAGTCTTCCCCAACTTTGTAAGCATCAATTATTTTATTTTTCAGGGTGCTAAGCAGCTGCTGATTGTTGGGACAAGGTCTGAGGAGTCAGAGAATTTGTACAGCTTTGCAATTTGGGGTTTCCCAGCAATGACAAGCCATAGTCCTAATGAGCTAATGAAGGTCTGGGACTTGGGTAAGCATTATCTGAGACCTCAAATATTGTGGGGTGCCCAAAGTTTTGTTTCAGGCCCTTTTCATTTTTATGGTATTTTGTACTTGTGATTGATGGAAATAGAAATAGAAATTGCTTAAAATATTAAAGATATGTGTCGTCTTTAACTTTATGCCTTTTGGTGATCAGTTCTTCTGCTAACTTAACTATTCACAGTAACAGACATTTTAAACAAGGGTGTGGAAACTTCTGCACACCACTGTTTCAATAGGCCATTGTGCTTTACAGGTCGATTATATTTACCTACCTTCACAATTTGTGAAGTCTCCAATGGTGGATGTATAACCCCTTTTGCACTCACAGATGGCTTTGGTATTATAGTTTTTGCATACAGAGTTCTCTCCACAATAAATTCCCTCAGCACAGAAGTCATAACCTGAAGTAAAACAGAAAAGGAATTAAATTTTAGTTAACTTACTGCATGGTCACAAAAAGTTCAAAAGGCAGGGATAAAATAATCCATAAGGCCTTGCAATGCATTATATCACGGATGTGAATACATTATTGTGCATGCTCCAAAAATGAAAGTGCTTTGTCTGCTCCATTTTTAACAATGAGGTGTTGTGTCATTATGCAGAAGTTGCCAAAAGATTGAATAGACTGATATTGGTTATTTTTAGATGGGATTTAATTGTAACATCATATATCACTATATATATATATATTGGACTGGTATTTGGCAGCTGCTTTCTTGGCATCCTTCTCTTTTCAGTGGTTGTTGATTATATAGTTTTCTTATCCACAGCATGCCAACTTTGTAGCTTGTCATTGTAAAGACACCCCATTCGGAACACTAGCAATCTGCATCTGACATTTACCAGTAGATGAAGGAATACAAATGTATATAATTGTTTTGAAGTCCACTGAAGTCCTTTAAAGAATGTATTTTTGCCTGATGATGCATACAGGGAAGAAGAAACCATTAGGTTGCCATGATAAATGTATATTTAAAGACCCATATATATCAGAATCACCTGAGCATGAATTTTACTTTCAGCTCAATCTAAGAATATATAGATTAAGGGATTATTGAGAAATGCCTAATTCCACAGGGGATACCTGTACCAAAGAAAGATAACACACACCAGGCAATGAACAGATAGTATGGAAGGTAGACAGGCTTTGTTAAAGAGGACAAATGTGTGTGCAGCAGTCCAGCAGAATGTTGTAGACATGCCACTTATTTTATCCCGACCCAGTTTGTTACAAACAAACCTTAAATCAGGTAATGAACCAGATTTCATATGATGGAAGTAGGTTATGCTCTATTAAAGGAAGAAACTTTAATGTCTTACAAAACAAACAATGCTTAATGGTCAGCCAAGTGTAACCATTGTGGGAAATGTGAGGCATGAGTACTGATGAATGCCACACATCAGAGAACAATTTCATGGAATATATTTAACGATTCAAATAAACCAGGAGGTCTTTATGTTTCTCCTACAGTTATTCCATGACTAATACCACCATAACCTATTGGAATATTTATTTTCTCCTATTTATCAGTTCAATGTTTACTTCAAAGTGTAGACCATTCACAGTTTGTTCACAGTTCAGTCAGTATCATATTGCAGTAGGCAGAAATATCTTCCAAAGGGGCTGTGGTCTGCAGCCTTGTTAGAATCTGTAGATTCTGTCTCCTGACAGACCAGATGGAAGGCAGGTGGACATGAAACCTACCTCTGCAGACATTGCAGCATTTGTTTTCTGGAAGAATCTGCTCACTCACGGTACAGTTGAGCTTAGGACAGCTCTCAGTCACATTTACCATCACTCCATTCTGCAGGGACAGAAATGAATTTCATGGATATTTCAAACAAAAAAAAAATCAGTACACTAAAGATGTGCATACAACATACACATTACATGGCTGTATTATATAACCAAGGTTAGACTTCTGTCATGACGCCCAGTAATTAACTACCTTCAAGGATACACAAACATCTTTAGAATTTGACGTTTCTGAAATAAATGCTAGTGAAAATAAAGGAAGACATGTCAAAACAGCTTTGCATATTTACAAGTGAAAAATTATTTTACTATAAATTCACTACTTGGATTTCAAAAATGATTTCTCAGACAACAGTGACTACACAAGAGGTGCAAGTATACACTGTACACTAAGCACATTACAGCATGACCTTTAATAGGGGGCAGTTTCAAAAATGGCTCTATTGCGTGTCCTTCACATCCAAAGCAGCCCTCTTCAGGACATTTCACTGAGAATATCACTGCATATGAACCATATTCAATAAATGTAGAATGAGAAGGCACAAATGCAATAAGTGATGCTGCATATTAGGAGGAACGGAAAACATGGCAAATAATGTCACCGTGGGATCACATCAAACAGTGCTCTGCAAAGGTATTAAAGTTTTAACAGATCCTGAGAATATACTAAAGGAATCAATTGTCAGTAAAAATCAGTTCCAAAGGGAGAGCACTCTAGGCAGTAGTACAGAAACAATGGGATTCAAGAGACACTTCATCTCTAGCACCTGACATTTTAAAATGGTTACTTAACTAACCTGACAAATCATTATTGGTGAACTAAAAATAAGGCAATGGTGGGGGTAAAATGAAATAACAGCCTTATGAAAGCAGAACATACACTCACTGGGCACTTTATTAGGTACACCTGATCAACTGCTTGTTGAAGCAAATATCTAATCAGCCAATCATATGTCAGGAAAATGTAAAAAAATGGCAGGATAATACAGTACATAAAATCATGTAGGTACAGGCCAGCAGCTTCAGTTAATTTCCACATGAAACACCAGAATGGGGAAGAAAAGTGATTTAAGTGACTTTGAAGGTGGCATGGTTGTTGGTGTCAGATGAGCTGGTATGAGCATTTCAGAAACTGCTGATCTACTGAGATTTTCATGCACAAATGCCTTGTTGATGGCAAAGGACAGAGAAGAATGGCCAGACTGGTTCAAGCTGATAGAAAGGCAACAGTAATTCAAATAACCACTCGTGACAACCAAGGGATGCATAAGGGCATCTCTGAATACGCAACACTTCGAACCTTGAAGCAGATGGGCTACAGCAGCAGAGGACCACACTGGGTGCCACTCCTGTCAGCTAAGAACAGGAAACTGAGGCCACAGTGCCCACAGGGTCACCAAAAGTGGACATTAGAAGACTTGAAAGATGTTGCCTGGTCAGATGAATCTTGCTTTCTGCTGCCATATCCTCCTGAGACCCAAGGAAAAAAGTGTCTTTCAGTTTTAGGTTAATTGTGATTTTCTATGTCTTTGGAGGAAATAAGACATCTTTTTTCAAATTTATTTTTATTTTTAATTTCACAGCATGTCCTCTTTAGTGTACAACAGGAATAAATATGTTTCCTTACATCAGTGAAAAGATATGCAAAAATAAAATGCCCACTGCAATGGACATAATTGAATGGGTGGGGTCTCAGGAGGATATTCAGATGATAGTATCAGAATTTGGCATAAAGAACAGGAAAGCATGGATCCATCCTGTCTTGTATCAACAATTCAGGCTGGTGGTTGTGTAACGTGTGGGAGATATTTTCTTGGCACACTATGGGCCTCTTAGCACCAAATGAGCATTGTTTAAATGCCACCTGAGTATTGTTTAAATGCCACAGCCTACCTGAGTATTGATGCTGACCATATCCATCCCTTTATGACCACAGTGTACCCAGCTTCTAACGGCTACTTCCTGCACGATAATGGACCATGTCACAAAGCTCATATAATCTCAGAATGATTTTTTGAACATGATAATGAGTTCACTGTACTCAAATGACTTCCACAGTCACCGATCCAATAAAGCACCTATGGGATGTTTTGGAATGGCCCTAGGAGATTTGGATAATAAAGGTGCAGTCGACAATTCTGCAGCAACTGTGCAATGCTATCACGTCAAAATGTTTCTTAGTAATATTTCAAACACTTTTTTGAATCTATGCCATGAAGAAAGAAATCAGTTCTGAAGGTAAAAGGGGGTCCAACCCAGTGCTAGCAAGGTGTACCTAATAAAGTGGCCAGTGAGTGTGTGTAGCAGGTAGTGAAGCAGTAGTCTGTCACATATGCAGGGTACTGCCATCGTAAAAAGAACTGACCCTATTTACCACTAATGAGGTAATCAGTCACGCCAAAGTCAACTCAGTTTCATTAACTGTAAGCATGGGGGGGGGGCTGCTGATCAGTTCCCATGGTAACTCAAACCCAGTCCCATGTTGTATAGAAGGTATCATCAAATTTATATACCAATAAACCCTCATCCCTGACATTTGCATTTTATAAAACCGGTGTAACTCACAGTTTCCCTTTGATCATTATGAGGTTTGTGCTGCATTCGTTTTCAGGATTACTATGGATCAATAACACGGAAAATACTGCCCTTTCTTATACCATTTTGTAAGGCTTAAATTACCTTTAAAATAATATTGAGGAGCAGGAGCAAGAAAGGGCAAAGCTAAGTGCCAAATTTATATTTCAAAACACACTAAAATGCAAAAAACATTTCACTGATCATTCAACTCAAATTTGACTTTCCCCAAGAAACTTACACAAAACGTACACATTAATTGTGAGAACAAAATCAGGAATATTGTGGGTAGTGGTTTAGGGAGAAATGATAAGCAAATGTAAGATTTAACCCCATATTCAGCTAATTAAAACTAGAACTGGTGCTTTTGGAAATGACAGCATTTTATTCCCCAAAAAGCTCCGTCAGTTGCTCTGCCCATCTAAACTGTATCTGTCTTATACTCAACAACCTGTACAATTTCTATAAGTGCTGGATGGAACATGTGGAAATGTGAATGTTAATCAATGTGTTTTGACATGAATGCTCTGAGTCCTTGTTGGGATATGTAGGTCTGAATATGTACTTTAATTGCAAAGTACACCTATATGACAATGTGCAGAATCCTTCCCCACAAACAAGATGGTTACTTGCATTCTTTTGTGTTTTAATGTCCATGTTTCGAAAAAAGTCATTAATGTCATTTATGTTTTTAATATGTTTAAATACTTCAATTTTATTTATTTTGCACTATGACCAAAATTTTCTGTAACATAACAGTAGGAACTATAAAACATACACTAATGGAATATAAGAGGTCTGGAGGGGCCACAGACGGTATTTTTTGTGCACAAGATGTACATTTATATTTTTGTTCCTGTTGAGCTACAGGAGAGCTGTTGATGCAATACTAAATTGAGCTTTAGTTTAATGTGCTTACATGGTCAGAAAACACAAGACAAACCATGTCCTACATTGGTTCACAATGGGACACAGCATTTTATTTTTCAATATGTGGCGATTGCACAATAAAAGAGATGGGTGCAAACTGTAATCCTCACATTTACCAAGAAACTTAATTGCATGATTACATCGACATGTTCTTTTTGCACAGTAAATGAAACGAACATAAAATTAATGTTCTTATTTACAGTCTATGCAAGGGATTAGCTGCAATCAACAATAACAGTATTTACAAATGAAAGTATTTTTCATTTTTGGTTATTTGCTTGCACACAACACAAGGAATATTGGGAAACAAGTGACTGCAACTTGCCTGGTGGCGGAACTCATGTTTTGGATGGTTAAACATAGTTAAATTGCTCTCCTTTTCATATACACAGTTGAAAGTGAGGCTTAGGGTCCAAGTGCATGGTAAAGCCATTCTCTGGTAACCCTGGAGTACTTTGTGTGATAAATGTCGCTGAATGAAAATCCCACAGTCTAAGAAAACTATTGTTACAAGCCTACCTTACACACTCTCCCTACCGCTCAAAAATATATAAATGGCTAAATAAATAATAATGTGATACAATTTAATTGTCCCACAATAATTTTTATTGATACATTTCACCAATCAGCTACTTGGCTGCTACGGATGAAATATGCCGAACAGGTAGGCTAGTGCTCAAAATTCAATAAAAACTTTGATCAGGTCCCGATCTTCAGCCTTACAACAATTCAGGTATGGAGCAATCAGGCTCAAAATTTAACCAGTTCCAGTCTGGTACCCTTACAATGCCTCTGCAAAATTTGAAAAAGATCTGTCAAATACTTTTTTAGTAATCGTTTTAACTTGATCAAATGTCAAATTGCTTTTTTTTTTGCTATCACTGTGAAGCACTGCTTCAATTTTGGGGAGAAATGCCTCAAAATTAAATCAGTTCCAGTTCCTCACAACTTTTTTGACAAAGATATGTTAAACAGTTTTTGAGTTATCTTAACAAGCAAAGTGTCTATGGAACGATGGACTGGAGATAAAACCATATGTATTCCCTGAAGTCCAGAGAATATAACAAGAAAACAATTGCAAAACATATATAAATCTACATTTGCAAATCTGAATAAGCTTATGCATTCAAAACAAGGTTATTAAAATCTACAATTATTTGCATTGCATTCCTCTGGTATACGCAGGTCATTATGAGAAAAGTATAACCAACCACTTAATTTGTTAATTTCATATAAAACAGGCAAATGGACACTGGAGCCATACTAGAATTAAATGCCACAACAGAATTATGCACAGTGGTTAAACTGAAAAGGAACAGAAGCATTACCTTGCATTCTCTGCAGACCTTTGTCAAAACACGCTGTCCTTCTGATAGCACTTTACCCATGAAGCTACATTTTGCTGTACAAACAATGAGAATACAAATTGACACACGTACTTCACATCATAACCATATAATAATGCTGATTTTAATGCTGTCCATATGTCTCCAAAATCTGGAAATGCTACTGTGGTTTCTGAAAAGTGCATACTATTAACTTTATGGATAAACATCTCCTTTAGGAAAGAAATAGAGATATTTGTAAAACCACAAAGTATATATGTATTCTTTTGCACAAAGGCTGGGAAACGTCTGAGGCTAAAACCTACAATGTGACAAAAGAACTGTCCTGTGCACAGAGATACACACGCACATCTGATGTCCATTTCCTTTGGGATGCATCAACTCTCATCAAAGGCTTCAACAGAGCAACATTCCTGTATCGACTCACGCTACCATGCTCTTACAGCAATCTTTGGAAAAAACAATCAGCAGCATTTGAAAAAATTTGCGTTTCGCTGTCACATGTCTCCTTGTGGTAGGATATTGTTTTCACTTACGGCTGCACTTCTTGCAACAGTGGCCCTTGATGTGTACTGGGAGAGAGTCTGCAGAGCAGTTAGGAGGCGGACAGGATATCCGTCGGCACTCCACCACCCCGTTCTGCCAGAAAGGCCAATGCAGACCATTAGTCCATATCCCTTGAAGTACACCGTATAACAGCCAATGCAAAAATCTACATGGGGATAAGCATTTCATTAGGAATTTGAGAAATTAGTCTAATTTCAATAACAGTTTTCAGTATCCCTTTAAAGATTTAATTCTATAGTTCAGTGACGGAATGTCCTCCAGGTAGAGTGACTTAAAATTTGCACCTAGTTTGATTAAGGTATACTGCAGCAATGACTATAGGGACATTTTAAGCTTTGCCTACAAACAAATACAATGACCCATAGCTGCCCATAAATGTATCCAAGCAGAAATGCATGCGACATTAGCTGGTGTGTGGCTCAGCGAGTTACACCTGTGATTGGAAGGTCGCCGGTTCAAGCCTCGGTAGAATAGTGACATTCTTACTGCTGAACAAGTTCATCCCTGAAACTGGCCCAAACCACCACTCAGACCCCAAGCTTCACTCTCAACAGTATAAGCTGCATGTGTGTATACCTCTCAAAGGAGAGCAAGGTAAATATGTGAAGAGGATAATTCCAATGTACTTGTGCAAATGGCAAGTAAAGCATTTCTTTCTCCATTTCATATTGAGAATTATAGCATAAATGGATAACTTTGCATTGCTAAAATTTGATTCTTTTCTGTATAGGGTAAACATGAAAGAACATGCAGGATCTATGGAGTAATACTTGTGAAACGTATGACAGTTATACTGCATTACAGCACAGAACAAGATGGCAATGCGGCTTGGCAGCCCATCCAATTAATGAATAAACTAAACAAAGATGGTTTCGATTGTGACTGGTTTAAGTCGAGCCTACCTTGCAAGCACAATTCCTGCAGTTGTCTGGCTCTGCCCAGAGTTCTGTGTCTCGATGCAGCAAACCACTCAGCTGGCAGGACTTCTCACAGTGGCATTTCTCCAGCTGGGTCAGCCTTGACTCTGCATAATTCAACTAAGGATTAAAACACAGATAAATCAACAGAAGATTCAACTGGATCAGAAGGCATTTTAACAAGGAAAAGGGAATACTTTTTAACTCATGCATCAAAGTGGCCCAATATTAGGTGACACCCTGTTAATTCTGTGGTGGAGATTTTTTTATTTTATGACATTTAACAAGAAACAAGGTATTTTATGCACTTGGCACACTCTTACTGATCAGAGAAAGATATTATAGGGTACACTGAATTTTAAAAATGGAAATAGTTTTCCCATCATTTTTAAAGTAATAATGTGTTACGATTCCTAAGCAGCACTGAAATTAAATTATGGATGAGTCACGATTGTCGAATAATCAATGTAGAAAATCCAAAGTATGCAACAAGTAAACAAATAATGCAATTAATTGGGATCTATCCCATCTCTTTTTGAGGTTAACCTCCACTGTTTTTGCATGACTTTTGCATGTACTTTCTGAGCCAATCATAACCATTTTTGTCCTTGGACACACATACTGTAGTGTGGCACATTTGTAAGGAATTTAACAAAAATGAGTGAGGTGAATAAGCTAACAAGAACTGATCACCAGGAGAGATCAGACACCAGACTTTGAATTCCATAAAGACAATAATAGACTAAATCAAGTGATTTGTTGTCACTGCTTAGAGTCTGCTGGGACAACCCGTGGCAACAAGTAAGAGAATCTGAATATGCTGCTGCTGTTAATTTTATATGCACATTAAGGTTGTTATAGTTATCGATTAAATGTTCAAATTCTTGTTCTGTGTAGTTCATTATTGATTTGGTGTTAAAAATGACAGCATTGTATTCCCTGGACAGCCTTGTCATTTGGTCAAGATATCTGATCCATACTCGTCCCACTCAGCAACTTCTACAATTTCTGGAAGTACTGGATGGATCACCTGGAAATGTAAGAATTAATAAACGGATTTTTTTTTTTTACCAGAGTCCTTGCTGTGATATGTAGGTCGAAAAGTATATTTATTAATTTATTGCACATTCCATTTATATAACACTGTGCAGAAACTTTTACCACAATTTATGTGGTTAATTGTATTCCTTTGTGTGTTTTAATGTCCATGTTTGAAAACATCATTTACATTTTTCATATTTGTTATATGTTTAAATATTTATATTCTAATTATTTTTTCACTAAAATCACTAAAATGTTCTGTGACATAGAAGTAAGAACTGTAACAGATACTTTCATGGTAGGCTATATAACAGAGGCATTGTAACTGTGGGGTGCAAAGAAATTGTAGGGGGGGCACAGGTGAGGGAAAAAACAGAACTGTTTGGAGCATTTGAGCGGGGGCAGAGATATTTTCCGAAACTACAACCCTCAGAAATATCTAAAATAATGTGAACACCTTATATGCCAGCATACGTTATATGACACCAACAATGTAAAATAATTAAAACGTGTAAAACAGACAGGAACCACATATTGCATATATGAGCTACTACTAGTACTAGGACTAGTAACAATGGCTTCAACAGGTCAACAGACCTAGTAACAAATGCTTATGGTGGGAAAGTTCCTCAATTAATGCTTACATGTAGGTGGAGGAACCATGGAGAAATTTGTAGCTGCTAGTAATATTTAACGAAAATTTAAGCAGCACCTGAAGCATAAAATATGAGGATGCATATGTGGAATATTGTTTTGTGTGCCTGTGTGTGTGTGTGTGTGTGTGTGTGTGTGGGGTGGGGGGGGTTGGGGACGTTGTCGTTAGGGGGGCTCTATCAAATATTTTTTTAATACAACTGGTATATACTGAGGTTTGGAGAAGCCATGGGAGGTTTTTTCCCCCATGTGCACAATATACATGTATCTTGTTTACTACAGTACCTGACACCATTCTACTTACAGTACAGGTTAGTGCTACAATGTACTTGTGCTTTGTGGGATTTGAGCCCACAAGCTTTTTGCTCATTAGCACAAGACTCAAATGTGTTGAGCAACAGGAGCACTGTTGATGTAATACTAAATCGGCCTTTAAATTAAGGTATTATTTTTCAGTACAAGGAAATCACACTATACATGGGATGGATGCCACAAATCACCAAAAAATGAATACTCTTATTTACAATAAAATCAAGACAGTAACTGCAAACAAAAATATTTGTAAATCAGGGCATTTTAACTCTTAGCTCTTTCACTAAGAATACAGCTATTAATTCCCCAAAAAATAAGGAATATTGGCAACCAAGTGCGCTTATCTTGCCTGCTGGGTGAACTGACATTTTGAATGGTTAAATGTGGTTAATTACTCTCCTTTTCAGACATTCTCAGACACATGCATGCACATGCACACACACACAGACAAACACAAACATACACACAGATTAGACAGCTACACTCCTGTGCAAAAAAACAGGCCGAAGCTTAATTGTGCAGTTTGGGTTTGGCATATTTTTTGCCCAGTAGTGTACATCTTTGGGGATAACTCTCCATTCATTCTCATGAGCACAACCCTAATCCTAGCTATAATGCTTACCTAGCCCAAATCATAGCCTTAAGTAACCAAACAAAACACAAGATTATTTCTCATTTTTAGTTTTTTGACATTTTTTTTTTATAAAACCCTTATGGGGACCAGAAAAAATGCCTCCACAATGTCAAAATAACTGGTTTTTATCATATTGTGAGGACTTGTCCTCTGAATGTAATATGCTACGACAGTGGGCATTGTGCAGTCAGGAAAATGGTGACGATCCACTAGCGCAGGGGTGGGCAATCTTATCCGCAAAGGGCCGGTGTGTGTGCGGGTTTTCGCTGCAACTCCATAATTAGTTTACTA
>JAOYFF010000007.1:23055939-23074484 GCA_025773925.1 Cryptomyrus ogoouensis | reverse complement strand
CTTGTGGTATAGATTATTATATTGTACATGTAGTAATCCAACTTTACCTGACCAGATGCATGACTATTAATAATCCCAACTACGTATCTGCGCTGGATATCACCGGCACGCCACACGCCTTGTAGGCGGAGCCTTCATGTCCGTTATAGCCAAACAAAATTACAGCTAAAAGCGGCCCTGGGGAGCAAATTGTTTTTCCATTATACGCAAAATTTCGTTATATGCGAGTCCGCTATATCCGATGCTTTTTCTGCATGCTCGTAAAGGCACACGGCCGGGACCAGCAGACCTCCATCCATTATAGACGATATTCCGTTATAAGTGAGTCCACTATAATGGGATTTTACTGTATAAAATAAATCCACACGTTCTAACTTCTAACTCCATGAAAATGCTTGCAGTACTACATCTAGCAGAAGCAATGTCAATGTCAACATGTCAATGATATAAAGGCTACACTGATTGAGTATACTGCATCAGAAAGAAAAAAAAGGAGGATATCTGATGTACTTAACACACTTTTTTATTTATTTTATTGCTGAGGTAAATTGCTATCAGAATACTTATTAACAAGTGTTTTGGTTTTGTACCTGTATGTGGTTACTATCTGGCCAATCTGTTGTGGCAAAATCTTCCAACAAGAAGCCACAATGATTATGACCATACAAAGGCAAAAAAAAATCCTTTTTATTGATAATAATCAGTAGTTCATAAATAACACAAGAACACATATTGATGTATATCACAATATTGCAGTGGGCACATATGCAATAGTCTCATTGTGAAAGGAGGCGATGTGAGATAGATTTTAAAATGATTTTTGAATAATAACGATTTCATCGTCTAAAATACACAGTTTAGGGTTCAGTTTCACAACTAAACCTAACCAGTAAAAAAGCAACTGCTCTATAAGATAAAATGATTTTGTCTGATGCAGAACTACTATCTTTGTTAGGTATATGTTTCGTCCTCACACTCTGCATGCGCAGCGAATAAAAAGACAAGGAACACGCTCTTACTGTATTTATTTTTTGATGGGGTGGGCCTGTTGATATTGGGGGAGATGTGCCCCCCCTATTTCTGACACTCCTGAATATCTGTACTAATTTTGTCTAGAATATTCAACATGCATTAAGAACTATTGGTTTCGATGCATTCTTAATTCTCTGTTTAAATTACATGAAATCAAAGCTAAATTCCAGCATTATAACTGAACAAATTACTTACAACAGATGATAACATGCAATATGCAGTCTAATCAAGGTTTTAAATTTACAAAAACATTGGCTGCCAGGTCATTCATCTTTCCTAAAGCACACCTCTTATTTGCACACATTGAGTTAAAATTTGTAATAACATGGAGCTGGTTCCATGATTCAAAACATGAATTGTCTGTTAAATGTTGATTCGGCTTGTAACATATATATATATTACATTTAATGTAAACTGGTGCCAGGTAGGGCCAGGAAAGTCTGGGCTATAGGACTGCTCTGTTTAACCTTCTCAGCTGTCAAACCCAAGACCAGGGGCTAACAAAGCTGTCATGTTTTACCAATTACAATAGACAATAGTCAGGGGAGTCAGAGCTGGAGCTGGACACTCTGCTCCTGATTATGATGTGTAGATAAAGGCTGCGTTTTGTGTGTTTTCCAAAGAGGTCATACTATAAATGACAGCAGCAGAAGGAGCCCTTCCCTTCCCTGCCGTTCTTCACAGGAATGTTTTCTGTTGTCCTCCTTGTCCTTCTATGGCTTATGTTTTACCACATGTGTCCTGTCCGGAGATGGCTGAGCCTGCCTTGTATTAAAGACCCGGCTCTGAAGAGTGCCCTTTCCTGCCATCCCTCGCCTGATCCTCTGACGGCACAACAAAAGGATGCTTAGATGTTACGGCAAGCAGAATAATCACAAAATAGCGGAAAACCATCAAAAACACCTCTAAGCATAAAATGCTAAGGACTGTTGATACATAGACACATTTAAGGTATTGACATGTGTTCAGTAACAGTGAAGCCTTTGCAGGACAAACATGTCTATTTTCCTGAAGCATTAGATGGTGTCTATTTCTCTGTGAGCCATACATCTCCAAGAAGGTCTACAAGATATATATTTATACAGTATTTTAATTGGATATGGTCCATTTCCTATATATTTTTTTTGCTCATGCTAGGGTTAGCAGTGATATACCTGTCACAGCCTATGTGAGGCATTCATTATGTCCTTATGGCTAGGTTTGATTTGATTTTTCTCACTCCTACATTTTAAATTATCCTTGCTACTACCCTCAGTGTAGTGCATTTGTCTAAGCCTTCAGCGGTGGCTAATTATCAATGATCATTCAAGCAGCTAAATGCAGCCATTGTGCTATGGGCAGTAGCAGGCCTTTTCTTTATTTCACTCAAAATTCTAGTGTTCAGTGCACTGAACTTTTTTTAGCTCAAATAAACTCTTGAAATTTGACCATAAATAACTAGATGGTTATAGGACTTAATGCTGAACTTCTGGAAAATTAATAAATCTCTACTAGAACTGTACATCTACATAATCACTCGACCATGCCTATTCTTCAATATATATGTACAGTATTGGTTTGATAAGACATGGAGCTTATTTATAAAGGCTTCATCCAGGGAAAATACTAGAAGCTTTTGTATGCACATTTAAATGAAAATTTTGGCATTTTCCATACTTATCCTGATAAATTTCACATATTTACGAACGGTCCAGAGCAGTCATACATATATCTTGGAGGAAATGGGGAAAAAATGACACCTGACAGTTCAGATAAAAATGTAATCGTTTGCATTAACAATTAGTTTTAGTGCTTCGTGAAATGTGTGTTAATAAATACAGAAACATTTTTATTATATGTGGTACACAAGAATTAACATTCAACATTTGTGTTGAATCAAAAAATGTTTTAAACGAATGATATATATATAACTTAGTGGCTTATGTATTGAAAAAAACCAAAGTTAGTAATCATCAACACGTACGCATCCTTGTGTGATAGCCACAAAAACCTATGTGTTATGTATCGGTATATATACTTGTGTTAGTACATCACATGTAGCATTATCGTGGCATAATTAGCTTTGTCAGAGGACAGTGTGCGTGGCTAAGTAATGGAGCAAGTATTTGGAAATCACAATGATTATTTTTCCATTGATGATGTATTGACAACACTTGGTTTTTGGTGATTGGCACACACTAGCAGGAACTGGCTGACAGATCAGGCGGTGGATGTGCCTTGTGGGACCAGAACAGCTGCAGGGGTGAATGCAGGCCTGCTTGGTCTGGCATACATGATATATTTATATCACATATGAGATATATGACATGGTTGTAATGGAATTTTTACAGCAGATCTCATTTCCATTTGTGTTTATTGTCTGGGGGATTTACCAGGCTCTGCTGTGTCTGTGTCACATGCTGCATCTGTGTGTCTATGGGGGATAATTCCCAACAGGGACATCCCTCCAATTATAGGACATAATCGGTTGTTCAAATAAGAGAGAGTCACCGTCGAGGGTCTCCCACCGGTAGCCAGCACACTGCGCCAGTGGTTTTTTGTACTACCAAAAAAAAAAAAAAAAAACGGTGTGGCATTTCACTTCTACGGACACTGAAGTCTGCACTGCACACTCTCAGAAATTCTTTCTCCCCCCTCTTGTTTGTGCAGCATATGCATGTTTATATACACATGTGGCTAATTTGCTTTGCCTATTTAGAGTAATTCCTGGGAGGGAATGGGCTGCGTTCTTAAGCATCCACACCTGCCAATGTATCTACAATAAGTAGGATTTATAAACTTACAAGATGCCTGCCTCAGTTTACACAAGGTTTTATAAATCTGACTTTTATTCTTTGCCTTATCATTTGAGTTTTCATCCTTATGTAAATTCTTTCACAACAACTTTTTTTTTGAGCTCCCTGAAGCTTTGCAATGCTTTGAATGATGGTAAAGTACAGTAATACATGAGATATTGGGACTCAGCTCTGTGCAAAATTAACTGGATACATTTTACTGAAGAAAATAAACTTTAAATAAACAAGCCAATACTATCTGACCCCCATATCAAACTGCACATTGTAAGGCCATATCCTTTATTAATCTATACTGCAGCCCCCTCATTTCTGTTGAACAACAACAAAAAATTTACAAATCCTCCCACATAACCTCTGTAAGTAGATTTCAATATATCCAATACAAACCAAATAATCCAAATATCTCATATCCTTTTTTCTCAGTTAGTTACCAACATCTGCAGCTCAATTTCAGTGATTATATTTACAGTGCTTTGCCACAGGTGGGTACGAGAGGCAGTCCAGGGAAAAAATGGGGACAGAGACGTACTGTAGCATGAAGGGGAAAAGTGCTCTGTTGGTGTCTGCACTCCTAAATTGGAATTTCATACATAGCTTTCTAGATTGAAGGTCATTGTAGTAAAAGACATACAATTTGAAAAAATACACCCCGACCTCAAGTCTATAGAAAAAATATGTGCATTTTAACTTTTTAAAATGTAATACCCTAAAGATCCAGCTGTTCCATTTGTGTCACCTGTTATTCAATTCAAACCAGAAGTCCCAGGCTAGAGGAGTTTCTCCAGGCTCATTCTTAATGCCCAGGCACTATAAGCTCCCATCTGATCTGTCCCACTGAAGGTTTGAAATTTTGATTTGGTTTGGTTTTTGTCATTTAATGATGAGTCCTGGTTTTTGCTTTCTCTTAGTAATCATCAGCACCTGACTCCGTCTCTGCCTCACTTTGATCCTGAACCTCCTGTCCAATCAGTGGTTACTTTCCTGCTGTGTCTGGTTGATCTGAGTGATAGAATATCGGTGTGGCTCAAGAGATGCGGTTCGGGATGCTTTACGCCTTTGTCTTGTGTGATCTGTTTCAGAATACTCACAATACTCAAAGTACTCAAAGTACACATTTTGGCATCCACAGTGTACTAGAAAACTATCATGATTATAATTTAAAACAAAAGCATATTCCTGCATTGGCCACAAGTACAGATACATACAGTAGGAATTCATCTCATTGGCTACCCCACCTTGCTCTTCATAGCTTGGGGGTCACAGCACAGGACCAGCCATTGTGCAGAACCACTGGAGCTGGGGGTTAAGGGCCTTGCTGAAGGGTCCACAGACGCGTGACTATTAACAGTCAAAGAGGGGGACTTGAACTAGTAATCCTCTAATCACAGGCGCAGAGACACCCCTTTGAGCCACTCACCATGAGCATGCTGTATGAAAAATGTAAGTATCCTGTATAGGAAATGGAGCAGGGCATCAACTGATCATTTGTTAACACATTATAAACATAATAATCCATCAGCAAAGGTTTAATTAATTTATAACTTCTGCATAATTCATTGAAATTGAAACTGCATGTTTCATTCCAATCACATCTCTCCTTCGAAAACAATCATGTAAAGGATGCCTTTGGCAGTTCAGCCTTTTGAAATGGAGCATGTTGGCGGTTCTTATCTTTACATTCATTCTGATACATTGTGAATATTCAAACAGGATGCTACACTGTAAACTATATTGTTATTTCCAAATGATAATATGTCAGATCACACTAATGTTTTGCTTAATGATATGAAATAATGGTGGCATATTATTAACACTATGATTAGGAAGCACTTTATTGATCCCAGAGGGAAATTCAGGTGCAATCAGCAGTGAGAACGTAGTGCACAGATAAACATACATGTTATGATACTGTGGTATCAGCTAGAAAAGACTAATTATTCTGGTTCCCAGCATGCCTTGCTCCACATCATGAGCATGTGTCATATTTAAATATAATGTAATGTGTGTGTTTGTATATCAAAGTGTATAATAAGTGTTGCAACCGTGTAATATTTTACCAAAGAATGCTTCTTTTTCCATTAGTGTCTACCCCGAGTGTGAGTGTTAGGTTAATTGTGGACTTCCCTGTCTGTCTCACTGCTGGTTATTGCTGGTATTGGGATGGTATTAAAGTCCGCACTTCCACTTTAAACAGCTGACATCTCCGTTATTGAAATGAACCATGCAAATATTGGAATATAGTGCCAACAATGCAAATGCAAAGTAAATATAGTACAAACAAGTTAATGTGGTGTAAATACAGCTGCAAAAAAAATTGAGACCACTCTATATTTTTAAAAATCTGCATTTTTAAATCCTGGTTAGGCTGGCAGAAAGCTACACAGCATTTTGCACAAAGACAGCAGTACACAAAAATAAAGTAAAGCAGGAGACACTGGGAATGACCAGAAAGCAGCCAGGTAAAGGTAAAGTGACGTTCTAATGCCAGAGATGACCGCTAACCTATTTGACGGTTTCTCCTGAATCATAGTTTTTCATCAAGCGACCTTCAATGGGAAACATAAAGTGCAGGTATGAAGTGCACTGCTAGGGGAATTCATATCAGGCTCCTAGAAGCAGGACTGAAAGCCCATAAAACAAGGATGAAATAATGACAAACAGGGAAGAACAGGCTGCAGTATATATATGTGTGTGTATATATCACACACAGATGCACACCCAGAAATTGAGATATGCGTGGAACATAAATGATAAATGTGCCACGGCTGTACATTCCAAAGTACACAGTACGCAAATACAATGCAAGTACATGGTGGTGAATTAAGGATGGGTCTGAAACCATGCCTACACCAGCTGAGCATGGTGGAACCTGACATTGTCCCATATAATAACATAGGTCAATCCAACAGCTCTACAGACAGTTAGCTCATCAAGAAAGGCAACAAGGAGCTCTGCACTGTATGAGCCAATACAAGGTCTGTGTCCCACCACACCATCTTCTGATATAGCTGCACACATGGTGATGTTGGCCCCATGTTGCCCAGGTACTTCAATGGTTGCCCACTGGCCAATGACATTCTGAGCTCTCCTTCTTGTCTTGGCCAAGTTGAAGCCTGCCTCATCCACAAAAATGAATTTATGATGGTTTTCATCAGCATCTAGGGTCATCACCCTCCAAGTAAAAAGACATGATGAAAATAAAAGTAATGATTACAGTGAAGTAATGATTACACTGTAATGATGAGGAATCTTACACTAACAGGCATCATAAAATTGAACATACATGAACATACTCTATCCTCATTTGCTTCACTCTCTGTATTTCTCTCAAAAGGCTATATCTGTTATATTGAAATTTGATGCCTTTTCAACACGTGTGCAATGGTAGGCAAACTTATGGCTCCCACGTCTGTGAAGATGTCTGCATTGTCCAGGATGTGCGGCCTAAATTCTCTAAGACGAATGTCATTTCTGGTCAAGACCAAGTTGACCACAGCCTGCTCTTGTTCGTCATTTAGGAGTCTGCCTCTGCTTCCACTGGTTGGTTTAGTTTCTATTCTGTAGGAATAATTACAGGAGAAACTAGACTTCAAACTGTAGGACGCATTTACATGGTTACATAACTCACTCACACTGGCATGCAGTATACGGTCATATGACAGCTAAGAGTGGCCTTGTAGTGCATGCTGAAGACTTATTGGTTCTCATGATTGAGGCCACAGTTGATCTTCTGAGGTTTCGTTGAGGCATTTGAGCTGCCCCAGCAATTCTCATACCATAATTTATGACCAGGTCTATAACCATTGTTCTGATCTCTATGCTGTTGCTGTTGCTGTCTTGGTCTGTTACCTTGTCCTCAACTACGGTCACCCACACCTCTTAAACCGGGCCTACGACCACCTCTCTGATGAGGCCCAAGCCCTCCTCTCAGATGTGGTGCTTGTCTCCTGCCATTCCTATGAAGACCATGCCTCCCTTGTCCTGCTTGACCACTTGCCTGCTCCATGTTCTAGTATTTCTATGTCGCTGTGGATTCTACTTATTTATACTCATACCACAAGGAGAACTCAATCATCAGTAACGAATTGGTGTCAGTGGATCTCTTTATGCTGATACTTTTCTGATGTTAACCTGGAATATTGTTCTTAGTTTTCACTATGCTTCAAGTAGAATGTGACAATAACTAATCATTTAGAGTAGTTGTATCCTTTGCTAGTTAAATCACTGTAATGAAATGAGCAGACAGTCATCTCATGTCAAGTCATCTTTTATTTTGAAATGTAGATTCTTTGATGTTGTGTCAGTTTGAACATGTGATTTTAGTTCAACAAACAAATGATCTTTGTTTTATGTGCACTGTATCCAAGCAAGTGAAAAACATATTACAGTTCTGAAAAATGTGCATTTTGATTAACAGTTGTGTGTATTGTGACTATAGTTTTGAAAGAAGACATCAAGCTTCTTTAGCTAGTGAAAAAGTGATTGTAAAAAACATATGACTCTTAGGCGTTTTACCCAAGTCTTATAAGCTCTTTATATGTCACTTGAAATTAATATACAAGGTACAATGCATATGACTTTTTCTCAATTGCTTTGGCATGATGATACGGACTGAATGTGACGGGGTTAAAGATTTTGTGCTAATCCATTTTTGCAGTTTTTTTTCAATTACTTTGGCACATTTCATGAAGCATACTTAATTTTTTCAAGGCTATAAGAGCATTTCTCAAAACAGTTCATGCATATAGCACAACATTATGGTTCAACTGTAAAAGCCTGTAATTTAACCAATACAATTAACTTACGGCTCAAAAGCAAATAATTCCACTAATGAATTAGTCAGTGTCACCAAAATGAAAAGTACAATCAGCATATTGATTTAACCAAAATCCTTAGATATATTGTAAAAATATCAGTGTAAGTACGCTCCTGAGCTCCACACTTCTGCATGATAATCGGCTCCCATTTTCTCGTTGTCACTGCCTGATCATTTTTCATCACAGACCGATATTTATTCATGTCAAAATTTGTCAGTAGTGACGAAGCAGCCAATCAGCATCAGACACTTGATGAGTCTGGCCTGAGTAAAGGAAGAGCCCTTAACATTTGGGAAGGGGATGCACGCTGGGATTGGAGATGGAGCCTGTTGATCTTCACAGGCCCTTACTCTCCCACAAAAACCAGACAGTTTTTCTCATTTGCTTTAGTGCATTTCTCAGATCATAATTGAAATTCTCAAAACTACTTGTCCAACTTCCACATCAAGTCACTTGTGCACATCATAAAGCAATTTCCCATTCTTTTGGTAAAATTGCAAATACTTTGGCACATTTATGTAAATGTTTATGTAGAATTGTCTGTTGATTCCTACATTATCAGTTGTTTATGTCATTTTGGTCAAAATTTATTATGCTGGTTCTCTGTTGAACAGTCTTGCCTCTCAAAACATCCAGGCATTAGTTCATTGCATAAGTCATTACATGCAAAATGGTTGAAGCAGGTGTCATAATTGGTCAAGCATATTCTCTATACAGCTCTATTACAGTTTTTTAAAATAATAATAAATGTGTCCTGAATTGATTAATTTCTCTCAGTTGAATCTTGACCTTCACCAATGAAGAGGAATGTTCGAAGCATTAGATCGACCAATAATCAACCAGTTCTCTAAAATATCTCAGAGGTGCATCTCATGCGCCTTCAGTTGGAAGCATATATTGACAGAGCACAGTACAGTGTTACAATTTGACAATGGAAGAACAACAAGGTAATGAACAGGGTCAACAGCCGGTAAAAAGAGGAGGAGTAAGACTGCTTCGTGGAAAGGTAGGGAGACAAAACAGAGGAAGAGGTAGAAGAGACCAAGAACAGAGGCATGTTCCTGATAAAATAAGGGTCACAATAGTAGACCATGTCCTCGGTCATGGTCTTACAGTGGCAGAGGCTGGTTGAAGGGTGCAGCCAAATGTTGGGAGAACAACTGTGTCCTCATTCAACAGTCAAACCTTTCATAGAGACAAGAGGAATGTAATCCAAAAATGTAATATTGTTTACTTACTGCAATTCTTCGTATTACAGTATTCCACTTGCATTCTATCAAATATAGTAAATAAATTTTAGACAATTCATACTTGTTATGGATCTGTCCGGGGAAGCAGCACAAACGCCATGAAGTCGGGGAAAACAGGGTTTATTCGGGGAAACCAGCCAACACAGCACAGAACGCAGAAGCAAACATCAACCAAAGTCAATTACCGGACAGGGGTAAGACAGACACGGAAGCACTAAATAGGCATAATCAATTAACAACAACTAGACACAGCTGAAAAACACCGGGATTCCACATGTAGTAACAAGGGGGCGTGGCACACGAGGATCGGACATGCAGGTCATGACAATACTCTACATATACTGCAGCACACACACATATGTATGCATACTTACAGTATCACCTATTTTACCCCTTTACACTTGAGCACCTATATAAATTTGAATAAATAAATAGGTATAGCTACCACTGCATATATGTTCTCATGGTTATACCAGAAGAATCTTGAAAATTGAATAGTCTAACCTGGTATCTTAGTGTGTCCTAACTTTCAGAGATTCTTCTTTCTTTGTTTAACAACCCCCCCCCCCCTTTTTCTTCCACATTCCTCTGTGGCCCTTATCTGATCTTTGTGGCCTGTTAGCATTTCTTTACTTGCTATACTTGCTGCATTAAAAGAACTGAATTAAGGTGTACATTATCCATTCTGGGGAGAAGATCAATTGGGATAAGCCACACAAACAAAAATATGTTGTTCCCAGATGTGCAATTGAAATTGGTATTACCACAAACTAATGGCCTATCTGAGGGTAAGATGTGCTGTTTGAATGTGAATATGTAATGTAATGTCTGTACAAAGTGTAACATCTGTTGAGATGCAACCCAAAACACCTATACCGTATAGTGATGTGAGTCAGTAACATACATGATATAAGTAATTGTTAATTAATTAATATAGATGGTATGAGGTGTGAACCGCTAGGCTGGTATGACATGTTTGGTATCAAACTGATGGAAAATCACTCCTGATTCCAAGTCTGTTCATAAAATACATAAAAAGTGTATGTATCAAAAGTTACACCAGCTTAATGAAAATCATCAGTAAAGGGGAATCAGTCTGGTCATAAATCCCTAAAGGACTGCTACAGACATCCCCTCCGAAAGCCCGCCAAATGGATGGTCAGCCATTGGTTCAGGTTTCGAATTCCTGGTCATCCCTATTCATGAACTTTAGTCTATAAAACCTGGTACCTCAGAACAAAGCCAGGGGCAGGAGCAGAAAGAACATCAGCCCGAAGAGCGGTGGAGAACATCAGCCCAGGAGAAGAGAAGCCCACAAGAAGCCATCCAGTGAAGGCCCAGCTGGACAGAGAACTGCAACTAAGACAAAGCTTCACAAGGAGAGAGAATCCAAGGGGCTCCACTCCAACAACTGCTCCAAACACCGCGCTTTCCTGAGTGCCATCATCCCATCAGCTCATCAGCCTCTGCAACCAACTGCCAAGACCCCCCCCCCCCCACTCTGCAACCAAGTGAACCAACTTCCTTTCATTCTAACAACCTAAACTGTTTTGTTAACCTGCTATAGGACTTTAGGGTCGTGTTTCCACAAACTGTGCTTGTTTTGCAGAACAGTATTTCCCTTTTAAGGTTACTCATTTAAATCCGGCCATTGCATTTCCATAATTAAATTTTTTGTTTCTATTCCGTTATTTCGTGTTTGTTGTTTGTGTTAAGTGTAATGTCTGTCTTATGTTAGTTGTAGTGTTAGTTAGGAATAAATGCATGTCTTTTACACAACTTCAGCCTCCGTTCATTGAGTGCTCACCTCAAACTCACCTGAAATATCGCGAGACTTTCTCTCATCGGCCGTGAGAGGAGCTTCGCTACCAATCGTTTACATTACCTGGTGATGCAGCTCGCTGGACGAGCCTTCTAGCCCAGGTTACTAATCGATACTGGTAATTAATGAATCCCATTTAAGTCTCACATTAACAGACTCACGGGGATACTGCAATTGAGTTTGGAGGAGCCGACCATTCGGCATAACAATTGGTTTATAATCAGCATTAAATAATAATTAATTAAAATTTAATTAATTTCAAAACATATTGGTGGAGATATTAAAATTTACATGAGCTAATAATTCCTACACAGATCAAAAGTCAGAAACGTACTAATTTAGGCAGATGTATATCCAAAAATCATCACAGTTTAGAAATACACATTTCTTTAGTTCAATTTGCATTCGTTATAAAGAAGTATAAAAATTAATTTTAAGTGTAATTAAACTAGGCATAGCGTTCTTGTCAGAGCACACCTGAGGCATGCTGGCGCTCAGACGGCTCCGAGCCAGAGGCCTGGGAGCTGAGCTCCAGTAAGCTCTGGCACGATTAAGCACTGATGTTACTGTCAGTGATTACTTTTTCACAATTGTCAAAACATATTTCTTGAAACCTTCTATGCGTTTCTCAAAACTGTAAACACAAATTGCCTGAAAACAGTTTTATCAGTGCTCAAAAGCAAACACTGTTTTCAGATCATACAGAAAGCCAATCAAAATAAACACACTACTGCATAGTCATTACACACTACACCAAAAATGGAAAATATTGTGTTATAGGCGTGTAGCTCCAGTTTATTATTCATAGGTTTCCCAAATTAACACACATTTTCTACAATTTACAAAAACTATGTACACAAATCCCAAAAATAAATACCACAGTCCCAAAACCCATAACGTACAAGGTAAAAATGCTCCTAACACTGAAAAACTGCACACACAACAGCCAAAAGCAAATATTCCAGCCAAAATCACACACTTTTGCAGCAACCCAAAAACTGTAAACACACAAGAAAAAAAAAGGTGGCAAAACCATTTCATGCAGTCAAACATCGCACACTGAGACACTGAGAGCATTTTTCACTTCTGGTTACCCGACTTTCGTAATTCTTACAGGTAGGGGGGTGGGTGGGGGCTTTTCACGTTTTTTATTGCTGCTTCATGTGCTTTCGCGTGGTTGTTCACATTGATCACTTATCACTTTTATAGATCCATTTAGCGTGGATCCTTTGGTATGTCCGCTTCATTTCTTATTTGCCCTAATTGTATTCGGCTGCATGTAAGTAATGGATGTTTTGCTCCAGCTAATCGCTGGAATTAGCCAACAATTGATGGGCTTGTTTTTCCCTGAGTCAGTTCACATTTCTGATTGCTGCATAGTCTACGAGGGTGTGAGTGATTTTTTATCCTTTGTGTTTTTAACCTGAGGTTTAAAATTGTGTCACAGGAACTGTAGGTTTGCAGTGGTGTACAGCCATTTGGTTGGTGAACCATAAACGGCGCCAGCTATACTGCAAGGTTGCTGCTGTTTTGCCTGCTCTGCTGCGAGCAAGTGGATCGTGTTGACCTGATTGTATTAGTCCGTTTTAGTCGATTATTTTGGTTGTGAATGTTTTGAATGGTGTTTATTTTGTTGTGTTTTTGTTTTTCTGTAAATGTATTTAGCCATCTCACCTAATTGTTGCTGGTTTCTTTTTTACCTTTTATTACACCGCTGATAGGAGCCCCCCTGTTATTCTCCCTAGCTGCTGATAACCATTGGTTAGTGGTAAACTGCCATAAGCTGTTTCTTTGAATAGTCCAACAGACTGGTGTGTGTGTGTCCTTGAGGTGGTGGTGTTACCTATGTTGTGAGCAGCCTTTGTTTGTACAGCATTGGCTTGGCTTTGTTGTTGTGAGTGTGCATGGGAATTGTAATGTCCATTTTTGCGATGCCCATTTTTTCTGGCTGACCCACCTTTCCGATAGTGAGCCCCAGCTTGGAATATTTATTTATTTTTGTTTGTTTTGATTGTTAATAAAAGATTAAATGGATGGAATAACGTCTCTTTGGTATAACAAACCTGAATGTGTTTTGGGGTTATTTGGCAATGATTTGGTAAATATTTCCTTTGGTGAAATTCTCAGGGTGGTGTAGTCTGATTCCATCAGACCATGTAGAATAAATGGTGTTTTTTCATCAATAGCATCTATGTACCTGCACATTCTGATGCCACATTTCCTTTACCCGGGCAGAATTTCTTGCAAAAGGTATTTCGTAGAGTTGTTTCATTCTTATACTATTCTTCCGAAGAAGCCGATCTATGGTATAAATGCTTACGCTGTGGATATTTGCAAATGTCTCATTACTGTCAAGAACTGCCTGCCTTATTTCCCTCAGACGGATGGCATTGTTGGCCACTACCATATTCACTATTGCAGTCTCTTACTCAAGAGTAAAGAGAGGCTGCCTCCCACCTCCTCATGGTCTACGTCTACGTCTGTAAACATGTAAATTGTCAAGTGTTCAACTCATTTCTTACTGCAACATTAGAATATCTATATGTACAACGAAGTAATATATTATAAAATATCAAATTAGTCTATGTACTGTAATTTACAGTTTATTGTAATGTACTACAAGTGTAACTGTTACATTTATTTCTCTCCACAATCAGGCAACAGTCAAAACATCCATACAGGTGCACCTTTCACTGAAAATGAGAACAGAATATATTCTGTACAAGACAAATATTTTACATACTATGCAAACACAACAAAACAATTGTGGAGATAAAAAAGAAACCTAAGCATCATCTCTTCGCCTTGCTGGATCTGGCCACAGGACCTCATCTACATCACAGGCTATGGTCTCTCTTGTACGAGTGAAAATCTTCTTGCATGGCGATTCCATCCCTGCACAGACCCAGCATCAATTTGGTCACAAGCTTCCTCCATGGCTTGAATGAGCAGTATTCTGGTATAGGGCTGGAGATCATAAACCTTCCACCGCCATGCCAAGAAAAACTCCTCAATGTGGTTCATGAAGCGAGTGTTTGGTGGGAGGTATCGCACTAATTGTGGATGCTGATGAAACCAGTATCGAATCTGCTCTGCCTCCATTTGGCCTTCTGCTGTAACAATGTTGTGCATTCTATGCCAAATTGCGAGTATGTAACCTGTATTGTGAGGATCCATGTTGGCATGGTGGTGGACGACTCCATTCTGTGTGGTGGCAGCACACAGAATGTTCACAATAGCTCTGGTCAATGATGAATCTCCCTTTCCTTTGTGAGGTTGAGCCCTGCTTCATCTATGAACATTTGTATTATTTTCTAAATAAAGACAAAATTGTGTAATTCAGTACATCCCTTCTATAAACATACAGTACATAGTCCTGTAAAAGGTTCTGTGTGTGCAGTGCATAGTACTGAAGTGGCCAGTACTCACCTCCACATATTCATGCCGCAGGTCTTTCATCCTCTTAGAATGCCTTCCAAATGGCACTCTGTATTGCTGTTTCATCTTTATCTGATGTTTTTTAAGGATTCTCCCCAGGGTTGATAAGGAGAGCTGATGAATGTTTTTGAAAGCTGTGTTGTCATTGAGGACGTGTGCTTGTATTTCTCTGAGGCGTATGGCATTATTGGCTAAAACCACGTTTATTACTGCTCCATCTTCTTCTGGTCAGAATATGGGGCTCCTTCCTCCTTGATGTACTCGACCCTCAATCCTATGGAGACCAATCAAAATACACATCAGTTGCCACAAAGTACTGATGTAGTACATGTAGTTGGCATTGTAGAGAAATTGTAGAGCAGAGTTGTATTTCACCTTTGCCCCTGCTGAAACATCCAAATTACTGACGAAACAGTATATCAGCTGAGATTACGCTGTCCAACTTTCTGTCCAGCCTGTCTCAATGTCACACCATGGTTTACCACATGGTCAGCTAGTGTTGCTCTAATCTCGTTTGATACATTTGGTCCTTGTCTTCTCTGTCCACGTCCTCCTTCAGGTCGATCTCCACCTCTCCCTCTTGCTCTATTTACCTCTCTTCCACCATGGTTCCCCCTCTCATTCTCACTCTCCCTCTTCCTCTCACCTCAATGTTGTCTTCTATTTTGGTTGAAGACAGGTATTGCATTTTTATGCTGCTTACACTCAATTGGTGAGTTTACATTTAAGCACCTACTTGTCTTCACATTTGATGGTCATGTCTAATCAGTTGGTTAATGAGTGTGGTATTTTGAAGGGTTGTGACATGATCCACAAATAGACAGGAAGTGATCCACAAATGCGTAAAACCTGTTACACGTGTACACATTGCTCCGCATTTTTGTGGATATGATTTTACACAGCACAAATAAAAATACATATTTGTTTATAGTGAGGTATTTGTGATTTTTTTCTACAGATCAGCTGTGGTACAAAGTGGACAAAAATCCACACATAGCAGCAAAGTCACAAATGTAACATGATCCACAAATGTGCAAAATATGTTTCATGTGTACAGATCACTCCATATTTTTGTGGATATGATTTTACACAACACAAATTTGAAAAAATACATATTTGTGGATAGTGAAATATTTGTGGATTATGGTAGATATTTGGGGATTGTGTTCTGTGGATTACAAATAATAAAGTCCTATATATTTCCATACAGGACCTGTTTTAGGAAAAGTGTTTAAAAAGTTTATAATTAATTTTAAATGCAGTAAATGTGTGTAGTGTTTAGAGACTGTATCTCTGGCAAAAGGCTATTGTGTTTGGGACTTTGACAACTCTGTGTCAGAGTGCAATAATAGTGTGTGATCAATTGAGAAAAAATGTGAAGTAGTGGGTTGGTGCTTCTGCCATGCACTTCAGACCATGCACTTTAGATCGTTAAAACAGGACCCCAGGAGTTGCCAATAATCTACAGGCTGTTGTTGTCTTTGGCTTGATGCTGTCTGAGAAATTACTTTTTTTCTGAACTTCCTCTGTTCGGTTGTAATGCACACACGGTGTATAAAAAAAAGCTATGTAGTGTTCATCCTGTCGAGGTCACAGTTTTGTCCCTAATTGGAGAGTGTGTGCAGAATATATATTAGTGTTTGAGAAAAAAGGGTATGGAAATTTGCAGAGAAGCAGAAAATTATGTGATGTGTTTTGAGAAAAGTGTTTAAGGAGTTTTTAATGAGAAATATGCAGTAAATGTGTGTAATGTTTAGAGACATAAATGAGCATTTTGGAAATTGTGTGCCAGACTGCAGTCAATTGAAATGAACAGTGATAAGACTGAACTAGTTGTCACTGGGATAAAATTCACATTTAACAAAGTCAGGCTGATTATCCTCCATTTGGACCATACTACCATCGCCCCTTTTCCTCTGGTTCTCCTCTGGTCCGTAACCTTGTTGTTGCCTTTGACTCAACCCTATTGCTTGATCCACTTAAATGTTCCACAGTAAAAACAGCTTTCTTCCATCTTCACAATATATTCCAGCTTAGTCCCTTTCTAACTCTGCAGCTGAGTCCCTCATTTACACTTTTATCTTTAGCCATCTTGACTACTGTAACTCACTGGTATCACAGCTAAATCTCTCCATAAACTCCAAATAGTCCAAAACTCTGCCTTCGCTGGCTCTCTATTAAAGAACACATCCACTTTAAAATACTTCTTCTAACATTCAAAGCACTTAACAACCAAGTCCCATCATATCTCTCTAAATTGCTTCTCCCCTACTGACCTCCCTGCAGTCTTAGATCCTCCACTTATGGAAGACATTTTATAAGACGCAGGTCAAATGAAAAGACACTGGAGGAGTGCTTAACGATATCTGTCAAGCATGGTGGAGGTAATGTGATGGTCTGGGGTGACAGTAAAGTGGGAGATTTGTACAGGGTAAAAGGGAAGACTGTCACTCCATTTTGCAATGCCATGCCATACCCTGTGGATAGCACTTAATTGGACCCAATTTCATCCTACAACAGGACAATGACCCAAACACAGCTCCAAACTATGCAAGAAGTATTTAGGGAAGAAGCAGTCGGCTGGTTTTCTGTGTATAATGGAGTGACCAGCACAGTCACCAGATTTCAATTCAATTGATCTGTTATTGGAGCAGCTTGAGCGAATGGTACGTAAGAAGTGCTCATCAAACCAATCCAACTTGTGGGAGATGCTTCTGTAAGAAGTGGGTGAAATCTCATCAGATTACCTCAACAAACTGACATCTAGGAGGTCTACAAGGCTGTAATTTCTGCAAATGGAGGACTCTTTGAGGAAAGCAAAATTTGAAGAACACAATTATTATTTTAATTTCAAAAATGATTATTTCTAACTTTGTCAATGACTATTTCCTATATATTTATCTATATTTCCTATTCAGACTCACTTCATGTATGTTTTCATGGAAAAGAAGGAAATTTCTAAGCGACCCCAAATTCTCGAACGGTAGTGTGTGTGTGTGTATCATAAATAGGATTGTAAAAGACAGGTACAAAACAATGCATTCTAAAAGATGGTTTTGCAGCATCCTTACAATTAACATGGTATTGCAGCCTCCCTATATTCAGTTGATATAATTGCTTTATATTGCTAAGAAAAATCTATGACCCAAAACTGGATTTACAGTGTTAATTAATCACAAATTCTCAAGTACTTGCTTAGCCAATTAAACTATCAAAAATACCATAGCACCCAGAACAGAATTAACAGCACTACTCATTTTTTAGTTTCACACTTTTTTTTGCCTAGCTCTCTGTTAGATCAAGTCAAGTCAAGTAGTCAAGTAGGCTTTATTGTCACTTCAACCATATACAGGTAGTACACAGTGAAACGAAACAACGTTCCTCCAGGACC
>JAOYFF010000007.1:22992823-23008445 GCA_025773925.1 Cryptomyrus ogoouensis | reverse complement strand
ATAGAAAATAAAATTAACTTGGGGCGCCCCCCTAATAGAATGGTAGGGTAAACACGTTGTGGTATATGTAGCCACATAATAGCTGATTGTGTTGACAACGACTTCCTCTGCGTTCATTTAAACACATGTGCGTGTGTGACGGGACGGGGCGGGTAACGCGGCCGGCAGTAGCGCCATTGGTTGCACTTGAAGTTATTAGTTATCCAATCCGACAGTAAACGGCTCATTAATAAGAATATCGTGGTCTCGAAATAAAATCCCGAGTTACTGTATTTCCACATTTCTATATTCATTTATTTCTGCATTTCTGTCTCTGCATGTTAATAAGGTGGGCGGTCCCAAAAGCATGATTGGTTAAAACGCAAGGAAGCTCGACTTTTAACCAATCATGCTTTTGAAATGTGGAAATACATAAATAAATAAATGACGAAATGTGGAAATTCATAAATATTTAAATACGTTAATAAACAAATATAGGAATCCATTTAGCAGTTTTCATGGCCAAACTGTATTTATGTATTTATTTATTTCAGTATTTACTTATTTATTCACACATTTATTTATTTATAATTATGTCATGTCTAGTCCTCCATATTTTCATGACCCAAACTGATCCTTTAATATTTCTTTTCACTACATCAGGTTCATTTTATGTACTGCTTGTGAGTGATCTCCATCAACTCAGAATGGGATATTAAGCCAGATATTCTGATTTTGGATTCCTTGTGTTTTCTGTCTGTTTAATAAAATTCTGCATATTACCTACACTTGCATCTGAGTGCATATCTGTGGGTCTTCTTAGGTATATTTCACTTCAGTTCAAAATGAACCAAAGCTATAAGTATACCAAAATACCATGTCGCTGTAGGGCAGCAATTTTAACTGATGGAAATAAAAACTAATATTTCAGATGTGGAATATTTAGGTAATCCAAAAACTAGATGACCAGACACATAAAATGACAAGCAAAGAAAACAGTTTTTTTCCATCTTGCTAAGCATAAAAGAGACCACTGCAGTTTGTTGTAAATATAGACAGTATGGTTTGCCCGTTGCACACTTGCAGGAAAGTACTGCGCATGTGCAGACATGCGAGGTACAAATCCAGGTGGTACAGATCTCCCAGTGACAGTGTGCGTTTACACTAAAAAAGATATTTGGTCCAGTGCATCCCAGACCATCCCAGTAGGTGGTTTCATTGATCAGATCACAATGCATCATACACGTTGGACCCGTGCTATGTTCACAAATCAACAGAATGATTTCCTACTAGATGGCTGCGTTGATTGCCCAAATTATATCATGCGTCTCTATCACAGGATCTCTTTCATGCGTGACGTATTTGACAACGTGAGCACATGATATTACTGGCCATCAAAGTTTTATGTGAAGTGTGGATATATTTGTAGGAGGACATAAAACACATGATTTGCATGAAAAGTAGATTGTGGAGATCTTCAAGATCGATCACAATATCAAATTGTCAGATCACCTACCCCTACTTATAGACCTAATTAAACCAAAGTTGAGGTCTTAATGTTAGCAGAATGACGACCGTGTCTCCAGTTTTTAAATCATGGAACCCATATCTCTTACTCCCACAACTCAGTAGTAAATAGGCCATAAGGGTGATTTTTTGAATGCCCAACAGAAAATTTAGGATCATAGGAGATGCCTATTAATACAAAAAGGCAATGAAACCAACAAGGAAAGGAAAGATAGAATTCAGGGTAATTGCAATAAAAACAGGAAAATTAGGATAGTTAAAAATTCAGAACATTTCTGCACAAACATTACTTGAAACATTGTGTGTATAGCATTTATGTATATAAAGAGGCCACCAGTGATAACCTTGCAGAGAAAACACATGCTTATGTGAGAAAATGTACCAGAAAAGCTGACCTGAAATGACCCTGGTGCCTCATCTGCAGTAAGAAGCACGCAATTAAGGACTCTAACAAGGAGTCCTTAACAAGGAGGAATCACAATGCATTATTCACAGGACTTCCTCTTAATGGATGCAAATCACCTCAATCAAATTCACCAAAAAAAGAAACTAACACTTTCTTCCTCCAGTTTTAGAGAACTCAATTTCTCCCATTGAGTGCTATCTTCCGCCTTGAAAATGACTGTAACAGTGATATAGCAGATCAAGCTCTCCCTTCAGGATCACAACGATGCCATCCAGAGAACAACTGATCCAACACCCTCTGATGCACAGCCAAGAGTGCTTGTCCCATTGTTTACTGTAGGTTAATCTGTTTGATATTCAGTGCAGGGCCGCAATAAGGTGCTCAGTGGTCCAGTGGCAGCCGGGTGACTGAAACTCAGATGAAGGTACTGCTCCAGTGCAGTGGGACAGCTGCATAGACCAGCTGCAATCAGACAACAATTATCATCAGTTTTAAGGGGAAAAAAAACCTGACACAAAAGCAGATGTGACAGGAATTCCTCATACCTGTCATCTTCCTGTTCAAATATATCAGGCCCTTTCCCACTGCAGAAACCTCTCTCGTGTTCCCACTGCAGGAATTCAGCTCAATTATAGTTTCTGGGAGGTAGTTCCTGAACACTACTCCTTAGTCCCTACTCTGGGATTGGTATTTTTCTTTCAGCCACTACAGGGCCTGTAGTGATAAACTTTGTAGATCTGTTAACCATAATCATGGGCTCCAACTTGGAAGTTACACAGAAGTGTAGGGAAAATAAATAGAAGTAATTGAGCAAAAATGGAGAATACAGAATTATATATGTATTTCAATTACATTACATGCATTAATTAATATTTTTGCTTGCGTCTTCGTATTTCTGTCCCTGAAAATTTCATCTCCACAATTTCACATAAATGTTCTCTGCCTTTCCTGTCGATTTTTATAGTGGAACACGGAAATGTACATTTGTAAATCCTGTATGTTATGGGATCATCCCATATTGTAAAATAAAATGCTGAGTCCCATTTTGAACCAACAAGGGATGTGATTTGCCCCATATTTTTGCACCGTGCAACTGAGCCCCCCACTCCCCCTCAAAAAAAAATTACTTGTTCATCCTCCATTATTTTGGGGTGGCGGTGTAGTTTCTTTGCTTATGAGATTAAGTTTAACTGACAAAATATTTGCATCTGTCATGCTTTTTTAGCATAAAGGTCATAGTTCAAATTGTGTGGTAGGAAAGCAACACACGAAAGCTGCCAGGAACTACAAAAGCTCCGGCTGAGACAGCCCAGGAACTCGGAAAAAAAACCAGTGGCCTCATTTATCAAAGTTGCGTATGCACAAAAAGATGCCCAAAATGTGCACACCCAACTTTTATGCAAAACAAAACTTGATGGGGAAATTGCGTGTGGTATTTAATGATTTTCCATTTATTTGTATAAACCATAGACTATGTATTTGCCTTGGAGAATTTAATTTGCTATTTCAAATACTACCTCTCATCACCTTTTCCCATGAATTGAAAATATCTGTAATTGTCAGTAGTTGCACTATATGTGAATTAGGCATCAGAAATTTCCATATGTGGATCCACACATAAAAATAGCCTATAGTCACGAGAATGTGCTACAGCATAATGGTGCTCTTACAATTGACTATGCAAACTGACATTTGGTCAGAGGTCAAAGGTCTGGGGTAACTAATGATTTGTTCATTTTTAGTTTTACATACCACATCAGTGCATTACATTTTCTTGTTTGTAATAAATGTTTTAAGGCCCACAGTGCCTCTACCTGACACTGTTCAAAACTTCTCTTCCAGTTTTTAAAAAAAACAGTTGCTAACATCAGACTTTTCAACCAAAAGGCTTGTTTTACATATTATATGAGCATGCAGCTCATTTGCATTATTGACCCCTTATGGTTATTGAGTGAGCAGCAATGGGCAGGATCTAAGACCTCCTCTGGCCTCCTAATCAACCCCTAGATCTAACTGACGTATTCGCTCCTGCCCCTTCACCACCTTAGCTAATGCATGGTGGGCATACTGGTACAGAATGGCTACCATTGCATCACCTAGGTGGATGCTACACAGTGGTCGTAGTTGAAGTGTTTTCTCCAGTGTTTCTGTGAAGTGCTTTGGGTGTCTTGAAAAGCACTATATAAATGTAAAATTCATTCATTCATATAAATGTAAATAATATAAATAAATGTAAATGAATATAAATAAGTGAATGAGTGTATGCATACACAGTTTTCTGTATTCAGTCATACACATTTTTTCACAAGGAACATTTAAAGTTGGATAAATGAGGCCCCAGGATCCTGAACTTGAGTGGGAAAGTGTCTATCATCTCATTGGCTCCCCCTGTAGCTGAGTAAAAGCCTTGCAACAGCCAGTCACAAATTCCCACCCAACAGATGCATAGGTACCGAACCTACAGTTATTCCACTGATTGGGTCTGATGGACGGAGGTAGGATTTTCTAGCCAGCACAACTGACTGTTCAGCAGCAGTCAAACAAAGCAGATTAATGAGGCCTTCCTGACAGACAGGTGAACAAGGTCAAGTGATACTCTGCTCGTATAAGGGGTATGAATTCTTTGACCAAGATGACACACATGTAGTGTCACTACCCTCCCTTGCTGTTGTAAACATGCTTCCCCATAGAGACCTTGTTCTTATTTAAAGAAATAAAGAAAAAAAGAAGCAAAAAAAGCTATTTATGTTTTGATTCTTTTACCTCCGCTGCACCGAAAGCATGATTTTTGTGTACCATTACACCCCTAATACACATGTCGATTAGCTCTGGTGCTAGTAACTTTTACTGTTGCGCATTTCTACTATTGCCTGCCCAAAACAAGCACACACACACACACACACACACACACGTATCAATGTCTTCAGAGAAAAACAAGCCTGCCATAAACACAACATACACACACTCAGAAATGCCTTCCATAAACTCCAAGCAGCTGGTCAGTGAGCTGCATTTCTCACCTCTAATCTGCAAAGGGGTTGCAGCAAGAAGAACAGACTCCACAATTTGCATAACAAGAGGACTGTTGGGGGCAGGGGGTGATAATAGCCCAGTCCTGCACGCTGAGATAAAGCTAGGCATGTAGCAGGGGGGCAAGGGGGTTGGGGATTGTGGGGAAACACCCAAGAGGGACAGGACCCCAAACTTCACACGCCAGATTGTTCAAATCACAGATCTCATTAGAAACAAGACAAGATGTCGACGTTCACATCTACTGACATATAGGGCCTTCTGTAACCCGCTAAAGGCTTAGCCTTTATATTTTTTATCAATATTAATACCCAAAAGGGTAAGATTCTAAATTAAAGATATGAAAAGGGTTATCAATTGGGCCTGTCATTTAAAATGGATTTTCTATTGGTGAGTTAAATTCCTCAGATATTTCCTATTGCATTTTCCTTGAAAACAACAGTTTTCATGCCAAAAGGAAATATTACAAACCAGAAAACAGAAATGATAGATTCCCCAGAATTTCAATTATTAAACACTGGACTAATGCAATGCCATAATTTGTACAGAAAAACTGGTTTTCAAATAACCAGATACTACAGTAACAATAAGATACTTGTCAGAGACTGTCATTTAAAAACAAGCCAGAAACAAATGTGTTCACAGTTCTAACAATTCATTGAGTCTTTGCATGTAGAGAAGCCAGAGAATGCCATTGCAACAAATAAAGTATGTTTCTCCCATTTGCTGAAGTCTCCACATTTCCCTTTTTGGACAGCAATATGTGCCCAAAGTAAGCCCACATTGTCCCCTTAATGTGAGGCTCCACAAGCATTGTGCGGGCCAAGGCAGACAGTCCCACTATTAAACAGCAACCTCCACAAAGAACGCCATTATTCCCTGCTTCCCGGGTCTGTGTCCCTGGGGAGTACGCCTCCTTCCATTGCTGCACTATGGAACTGAGTCTGTAAATGAAAAGAAAACCTTGATAGCAGAACAATGGAAACGTGTTTCTGGTGGACTACGAAAAAGCAACTTAATGGGATTCTTGAGCATGGAACACTAGCTTCAATATTAACAAACACATGATATTTTCCATTTAATAATGGGGAGACTCAATGCCAAATGCTTTATTGCCAGGAAACACAAGGACATTGGTCCTGGTTGAAATTACAATTCAGACACTGAACTGCACTGGGCAGAATTTCCCCATAATACACAAACCAAAGAGCCGCAAGCAGTCTTTAGGGAGGACAACTACAGAGAGGGTGCTGTTTGCTTACTAGGTAACTTCCTACCGTACCTATCATTGTAATATATGTGTGCTTGTAGCCCACTCATCTGAAAGGATTCGTGTCAATACATCATCATAAAGGCCAAGACAGACTATTTGCTGTGTCTTTAATATTTGATGAGCTAGCTGCCACTTTCTGGCTTTGGACAATCGATACAGTTAAGAGGGAGACAGACATGAAAACCACACTGTTTAGGATCGTGTGACCATTATATTGACAATGTTCAGTAGGGACTGACCTTGAAAAGCCAAAGCAAGCACTGCAAAAGGTTGGTTTTAAGGACACTGAATATTTAACAAGAATTAAATACTTTCTCCAAGTATGGTCCTCTAAATAAAATGAGAAATATTGCTTTCCTCCGGTGTTAGAGATTATAAATTTAGACATGCTCACATCTTAAACAGCAGAGTTGGCAAAGTGTTCTGCTGAGATCAACACAAGTGAGGTGTTTTATCTGAGAAGGACCAACATGAGGATGACTAGAGGTTGTGTCCTGAATGAACCTTGTAGAAACTGCCAAAAGGAATGAGTCACTGTAATACTTTCCTTGCTGAACCTTTTCATCTCTTAGTGCCTCTTTGTGCCACCTATCATGCCAACCCCATCACATGCCTGATGCCACAAAAGAGTCACTGTCTGACAAATTCCCAGCTGTGCTCAGATGGAGACAATTACTTATTAATGCCCCTTCCATGTGATTGTTCACCCAGCAGCAGATCACCAGTAATAAATAACCCACCCTGATACTCATCCCCCCATTAAAGGGCCATAACAACTGGGTGGAGCCCAATGGGACAGATGAGTCCTACTCTGGCACATCTCCCATTGACAAACCATTAGCTGCTGATGGCTGACAGGTAGTGGAGAAGCATGTGAGAGTGGGGAAACGATAAACCCTCATCCAGGCCAACATCAACAACATTAAAACCTTCTCAGAAAGCTCCCTGTTTGCATCTTCAAGCTTCAGGAAAAACACAAATCTCATAGCAACAGCATACACAAACAGAAGAGCTACACATTGAAACTAGATGGTTTGTGAACATGGGGTGTATATTAGGGGCAGGGGGAAAATCAGTTCAGCTACAAATTGTCATTCTTTGAGGTGGTGAGTGTTATAACACCACAAGAGTTAAAAATTGATTCTTAAGTATTAATTTAAATGTAGGTTACCGTAATTATGTTGGTCACATATGTTACTTGTAATATATTTGCTGAGTTGCAAAACATTTATGATGTTTTTATACTTCTTGAAGTATCAAAAGTATGGTACCTGGTGTGGTGGAAAAGTTCCCTTTAGTTGAGCAGTTTATTGGACAGCTTTACAGCGCTGTACATTTAGTATGTGCTGTATGTTGGACTTTTTTTTCAACAAATGAGATGCACACTATTCCTGGTGGCTATGGTGTTATTTGAAGGCAGATAACACTGCCTTATGGTGCACCAACAATGCAACCTCTGCTCCAAGCTTTTTCTTTGTACTGGCTTCTTCTGTTACTTCCGGGTCCAAGCCCAGGGGGAGGTATGCAGGAGTAAATCGACACCCAATCGCATTATCTAGTATGAATTCAGTCGGACATACATGTTTACATGTACTTTAAAAGTCCGGATTTAGTCTGATTAACACAATAATTTGATTTTCTTGCGTGCACGAGATCTCGCGATATTACAACATGACGAGAGTGAAAATCGGCTCGCGAAGGCGCTGCAAATCAAGCGCTGTAAGCATGTCGGCGTCTGAAGAAATTACAATAGTACGTGCCCCAGACGCTTTTGAATCTTTTGTGTGGCAGCATTTTGGGTACCCGGCGGAAAATATAAAAGGCGAAAGGGTGACAGACAAAACACGAACCATCTGTAAGCATTGTAGGAAAATAATGCCGTACGCAGCGGCTAATGCTACTACTTTGCAAAGCCATTTTCAGCACCATCATAGCTCTTTACGTAAATCCACTGCACCGGTGAAGAAAACATAAAGTTTTATGTTTGTTATTTATATTTTATGTTCAATTGAGAAGTCAAACAGGAGAGACGACTGTTATTTGAGTTTGTGGTGAAATATTTTATGGTGCTAGATATTTGTTTTGTTATTTACTGCATATGATGATGGTGATTATTTAACACATTTCACCATGCATCTGCATTATTTACCATTTTTTGTCTTTCAAATTAATCAAATAAAAGGTTTCTTTCCAGTAATATATTTCTTCTTTCAAGTTTTCCTTAAAATATTGTTAAAATATCGTTTTAGGCCTATTTAAAAAGAATTTTCAGGAATAATGTTTCCTATGAGGGTCACATTTGTAAATGTTATTTACATATAGTAAAGATTTCAACCAAAAAACTGCAAAGTTTGGGTCAAACTGTTATTAATTAAATAAGAAAGCCTTAGTCGACCTGCACATTTGTTGGTGGTTTTTAATACGGCTTTTTCAGTAACTCAGTTTGACACCCCTGCATTAGTGCATTAAATTACCATATTTACTGAAAGAAATGTGACTCCCACATGACTATGAGAATATCACGTCACATCTACTGCTAACACCTAGCACATCACTTTGGTCTCTCAGAGACTGCATCTTAACTTCATTATCTGTGCTCCAAGAAAGTGTTAATTGCCCCACATTACACTTATGGCACTTTTCCAGTGCCACCAAGTACCGAGCCAAACCTGAGCCATCCCGCAAACTGATGGTCTTCCATTGTAAATGATCCAAGCTGTACCCACACTCACATGACCCTGCTTATTAGCGGCGCTGAAAGCATGACCAAACCGAGCAGGTTGTGTCACCACCATTTGATTTGTCGAAATGCACCGAAATATCAGTGATTTAGTTGCAAGGTTAATCAACAGCTCGAGCTACAACAAGCAAATAAAAACTTCTAAAATTATATTCTAAAATGTTTAGTTTAATTGTGCAAATGAAAAATGTCAGAAATATATACATTAACAACCACTCTTATAGCTACATCATTTGCCATTGTCACGGAGCAGTATTTGTGCAGACGTAGCCTAAGATAGCGATTCTCACAGATTTCTTAGCTGAAATTACCCCCAGTAAATTATGATGTACGCAATGTAAAAAAGTGTCTCTCTGGTTTTACGCCACTGTCATTCTCCAAGCCCGGCAATGCCTTCGCCAAGCCAACCCTCCTGCAGTGGAAAACTGAAGTGAATTGGAACCGTGCTGTAACTAGTCTCTTTTCGCAGTATAGCTCAGGTAAGCCTCGGTTCCTATGCCAGTGGAGAAGTGTAATTATAGTATTTCCATGGCTAATGTTTCTTCAAAAGGTTAAGCTTTGAATAGTACAGATCATAAACAAATTCAATGCAGAAGCCCAGCAGAAAAACTGTTCTTAAGATAGTACAATATTACATGCACATTTATTCCCACCTTCCCAGTGCCTTCTCCAACCCCCAATACCACAAATAGCCTTCAGGGAGTACCTTCAGTTAACGGGAAGGCAGGAGGAGCAGGAACACCTAGCTAGGGCTAACTAGCAAATACTAACGGGTACAGCTGGAGTCATTAACAGGCACAGCACTTATTTTCTGAACTTGACAAATTTTCTGGATGAATGCACATCTGGGGAATGTAAGAAAAAAGTGGAGTGATGGAGTCTTATGAGTATCTAGGTGTTCACCTTGAGTCAGACTGGACTGGTCTGTGAACATCATCATCATCACCTTGTACCTGGTCAGGGCTTAAAGAGGACACTCAATTGCTTTCATCATGCTTCACGGGTTCCAAACCAAAGTTCCCCTTCCTTGACCGGTGCTTAAGGGTAGGCCTGAATTATAACTAAAACAGAACACCTAGCTTTACTCTTAGGAGATGTAACAAAGAGCAAGATGCATCCCAACTGAACAAAATACTCACATTAGACCAGGGATGGGCAATCTTATCCAGAAAGGGCCACTGTGTATGTGGGTTTTCGTTGCAGCTCCCTAATTAGATTACTAATTAGAGGACTGATTGACTGAAGAGTCTTCACACCTGGGTTTGAACAGCCAACCCAAAGGATATCCCGAAAACCTGCATACACACTGGCCCTTTGCAGATAAGATTGCCCACCCCAGTGTTAGACAGATACATGCTGGCATTCAATAAGGTGCAATGCCAAACCAAACACCATAATGCTGGATTGCCAATATTTTCCTCAGCAAGGCTAAAAAACATCCTTCTTGTCCATGCTTAGAGGTATGAAGCAGCCGTATAATTATGGCAAAAAAATTTAAAACTTGCACAATGTAATTGCCCATTAGAGAAAGCTACATTAAGTCTCCATTTCTCTTACAGGCAAACACACCCACACACCTTCAGAGTGCCTAGAGCAATTAGGGATCATGAATGCTAAATTCAGGAGCAAAAAAAAGCAAGGCATAGTGCTAGAACCATAGAGGGTACAGGCTTCTGTCCAGAGGATGCAATGGATGACCTTCAGTTGCACCTGAATGTAACACAATTCCTTCTGATCTGGCTCTTAACATAGGGCCATATCATATGTAGGAATAAACATAGTGGAGCAGTACTACTTTCCTGGTGGCTACAGGCATGTCTTCACAGTTATATAATTTTTTCCATCCAAACACTCAGTCATTTGAGCCCAACTACCCAATCCCTTTATAAGCTACACAAAAAAGAGCGTTCAGATTTTCCTGGAAGAACGCAGCAAACGGTAACACTTTACTTGATGGTGCACAAATATTTGCTAACAACACAGTTACTACTGAAGTACAAATTATGAACAAATATAGTTCCTACTTGAGATAAAATATGCATCACAATTCATTAGTGATGAGAAAACATGATCAGTATTTCACTTGTGTTATTCATTACTTGTTCCTTCAGTGGTTCCTTAGTAGTTCATTAAGGTTTACATAATTAACAGATATGGCAACAAATATGGTAACTGCTTGGGATAAAAGATGATGAATAAATATGACATCAGTTTGTAACTAACACTTAGTTTCTGGTTAATACATAAGTAATAGTATAATGCTATATTATATCTCAAGTAAAGTGTTACCCAGGAAATTTATCCATGGCAAGGCAATCTTCACTTTCCATTTTACAGATTTCATATGGATTTACACCATGCTTCAGCTCAAGGTGAGCAGGTAATTTAATTTCACAGAAAGACTTCAAGCCTGTTCCACCACTGCAGTGTACATCCTTTCGTGTTTGCAAATGCTTTTGGTATAACAACATTCACACTTCTGATAAGTATCTCTGGAATCCATCTTCAAGCAGGGGTTAAGAATGCTGACAGATTTAAGTCCTTATGAGAAATGATGCAACAGATGGCTGTAAACACGTCTGGTTACTGAAAACACACCATGCTTTACTTACCTTTGGGATGGGAGAGCTGATGCAATAATTCCTAGAAATGTGACAATTCCCAGCCAGCTAACAAAAAATTCACATTGTTCATGGCCTCTCTCATTACAATCACCTAGCCACCTAGTTTTTTTTGCCTCAGCTATGTACTCTAAATGTATATTGTACAATTCTGCTAAATAACGCTGTCTAACCACCCCCCCCCCCCCACCAACACCAAATAAAAATATGAGGCCTTGATGCAAAGGCAGGTTTACAACTTGTGGCGCGAAAGTGGACAGAGAATTGCGAAAAATGCAAATACAATATGGACTGAATTCACTGTTTGTAGTTCTTCTACTTCCCCTGCCAAAGATACAGAAACCTTAGTCTGGACAGAGTCTGGTGTCTGTCTGTGTGGAAGTGAGTAGGCGTTAGGAGTTAGGTGTACCCAGATTTGTGGGTGTTAACCCTTCGTTCTTTGTAAAAGATTAACAAGGTATCTGTGAGCCAAATTCTCCCCGGTGCCATCTTCTGCAGTTCTCTTTTGGCCACCCTCCACCCATCACCATGATGTGAAAAGCGACAGCCACAGGCAGGGCTGGGTGATATAAACAACACCTCGATTTACTGTCATATATAATTTAAACGTTAAAAACAAAATAAGAAACTTTGATAAGCTGTCGACAAGGAACATTGCTTAGTAGCATACATCACAGAAACAAACTCAATTCCAACCAATCATATAGTAGTCTTAAGAATGGGCAACATATGCCCAACAAACATACAGCAAGGCTGACGGACTATTGGGTCAAATTACATGCTGTATTGGTTCAAAATGGGAAAGAATTTTATTTTTCAGTACGGCACGAGTGGTAAGCAGGGGTCAACACCACAGCGAATTCTGATACATTGTTATCAACATGAAATTTTTATCATAGACATGGTACATTACGTGACCAAAAGGATATGGACACCTTACCATTATATGTGTTTGTTGAAAATCCCATTCCAAAACCATGGACATTAATATGGAGTTTGTCCGCCCCTTTGCTGCTTTTACAGCCTCGATTCATTTTGGAAGGCTGTCGACTAGATTGTACAGGTGATTGTGAGAATTTCAGCCCATTCAGCCATAAGAGCATTAGTGAGGTCAGGCAATGATGTCGTCTGGGAAAGCCTGGTCCACAGTCAGTGTTTCATTTCATCCCAAAGGTGTTTAATGGGATTGAGGTGTCAACCCTACCTATTGTGTTTGGCCACTGTGTTAGTTTATTGTGTTTAGTAATTACGAATTATTCTATGCTGATTGTCCTCATGTGTTGCACAGAGGTGGGTAGTAACACATTTCAGTAACCTTATTTAAAAAAATGCATTTTAACAAGTATTACTGAAATAGTAAATACAGTGGGACCCCCATATCTGCAGTTTCAGCACAGTTAGTTAACTGGGGTTTACCATATTAGGAAAAAATTTGGAAAATTCCAGAAATAAACCGGCAAAAACTTTTTTATTTCGAGTCGTGCCATCCAAATCCCGTTGGATTTGTTCATCCGACCATATGGCAATTAAAGCCTATGTTTCCTCGTTTGTCCATCCTTCCATTTTACTTTTTTATATTTTTTTCTACTGCTTTTTATTTTGTTTCTCGCTGTTTGCTGTGTGTTTCAAAAGATGGCGGTTGTATTTTGTGTTTCAGCGGCAGGCTATTTGCATAACCAATCGATAGCAAATACTTTTGCAAGTCCCACCCCAAAGTACCGAAGTACCAAAGAAGTACCCCAGCTGGTTTGGCACTTTCGGTACTGGTACTCGACCGGAAGTCAATGGAAAAGCGAAAGTACCGAAAGTACCGTACTTTGTGCGGTGGAAAAGCGCCCTAAGACTACCCTTCACAGGAAATAAGGGGCCTAGACCAAATGATGAAAACCCCAACCATTATGCCCACTGAACCAAACTTTACATTTGGCATTATAGAGTCAGGAAGTCAGGATCTCCTGGGGCCTGTATCACAAAGTAGGATTTCTTGCTCAGCCGGATAACTTGTCAGATTTAACGGGGCAATTCACCCCAAAAACTGGAAAAAACATGTTTTAGTATCGTATCGGCGATACTTGCCCTATATTTACTTGGTATCGGATCGATACCAAATCTTATAGTATCGCACACCACTACTAGCTCTGACTTGAAATTAGGGTTGTATACATCAACAGACGCTTGATTTATCTGACATAATTGTCGAAGGAATGATCGCAGGTAGCCTATCATTCGGTATGGCAGCTGTTGCTGTTGATTTGTAGTTTGTGTGCTATCGGCACTTCATCTGGCCGGGCCATTAAAAAAATAGATATATAAAATGATCTTGCGGGCCGGTGTTCTGTCGAGTTGAGCTACTTTGTTGAGTTAGGCTACCGTAGTGCTAATCGATAGCCCTAACCCTAACTCTTACCCTAACCCTAACCTTAACCCCCCAAAAACTCTTACCATAACCCTAACCCTAACCCCTAAAACCTAACCCGAATCCTAAAACGGTGGAACTCCACATGCACAGAAAGGCTCGATAGCACGTCTCGATAGGTAGCTCAACTCGTCAGAACACCGGGTATAATTGTACGTCGGGCCGGATGTGGCCCGCGAGCCTTGAGTTTGACACATGTGATCTAGGTTGTTCTGAGATATCAGCTGTAGAAATATCAGGCTTCTCTCAAATATAATGGGACATAATTAAATTCTCCCACAATAAATTCTGGTGAGTACCACAGGACAGATTTTGCTGATAGGGATAAAATTTGCCAAACGGGAAAGTTAGCGACTGAAATTCAATTTAACTTGTTTTACAACATTCAGAAAATCATCTTGGCACCCTACAGCTTTAGAATCACTGACCTACACAATGTTTCTGGGAAGTTTGCAAAAAGATCCACGGAGTAAATTTAGATGGCAGCTGTGTTCATAAGATGGCGACTGCATGTTCCATTTTCCACTGTTGGCTGCACTTTGTCTTGCAGTTACAGTTTTGGATCTGATCATTTTTAGGTGTAGACTTTCATCCATATAATGTTTTTGTGACATGATAATAAGATCCACCAAAGATCAAATATAGTAAATAGAGTAAATATTAACAAATAGATTGATCCTGCTCTCCAAGATAAGTCTCTAATCATCTTGTCCTTCTCTTTGCTGTCACTAAGCGCCATTGCTTCAATTTTTGTGCGATTTGTCTCAAAATATGAACAAGTCTAGATTTGCGCGTATAGACCGTGCCAGCAAAAAAAAAATTGGCTAAATCATTTTTGAGTTATCATGCTGAAAAGATCAAGTGTCTGAGCTGGCCTTCTCTTTATCACTCTCCAGTCCTAGGGTTGGGTACCAAACTTCTGATACTTGTTTGACACCAAACAAATTGCACACACAGGCTTCAGGAAGAGCAGTAATTAGCAGGTTTGTTCAGGAATGGGTATGTGTGGGGTGAATTTGGCACTAATGTAAAAAAAAAAAAAAAAAATCATTGGGTTTACAAAAAAAAAACAAAACAAAATAAGAAATCTCTAGACTGATATGTTTGGGCAGAACAGGGAATTGAATAAGTGAAGATTAAGAGACTTGGGACTGGTGTCAACACTGACGCTCAGGTTACTGGAGCGAAAAAAACCACAAAAAACAGAACATACCATTATCTACAAATCATAGAAATTGAAGGGCAAGCAGTATAAATCATCCTGATAAACCCAGTCATCTGATTCTTTTGCCCGAGACAACCTGCACCCATGTTCCCTCCCAACCTCTGACATAAAGTCAGAGTTAGTAGGCACTTGGAAATCCTGACGTCAGCAGCGGCAATTTTCTCCACTGTCACCTGTGCGCGAGGATCGCAGGGGCTATGGCGCTACTCCCAGAAATCGGCGACTTCATTGGCTTAGAGGAGGTAAGTCCCAGTGATTCTTTGATATGACGTGGGTAAACCCCCCCTCTTCAACCTTGTTCCCGCATTTTTCACTTTATTTGCGTATTTGATCAACTTTATCACGTCTGACATTTTGGCTCGCGTTCAACCCTCTTCAAACCTGTGATCGAACCTTCTGGATGTA
>JAOYFF010000007.1:22976853-22992723 GCA_025773925.1 Cryptomyrus ogoouensis | reverse complement strand
GCTAATCAAAATTTGATCACAGATTTTTCCTTTGTTCCCATTAAAATAAAGGGGCATTAATTAGGGTTGTTAAATTTAAATTTCTCTGGACTGGCTGGGTGGATTTTGACAAATGAGGTGTCATTTTGTTCGTGTGCTCATGCTCTATCCAGTAGACATATTAAAAATGACATTTAAGCATTTTGAAAAAAATGTCCAAGTACCTAGAGTTAGTTTCTCAACTGACAGGTAAACAGGGTGAAAACATGCCACCAAAGCTGATATATGCTCAAACCTGTCAAAAAAGTCTAATAAAAAGCTACTCTCTGTCTAGCTAATTTGTCAGTTACTGCAGATACCTTTCCTTTCTCTCATTTAATGTTATTTTTCAATATTACAGCCAATGGTTTTGAAGCTGGGGAGAGCAGAATCACCCAGCAGAGGCACAGGGCCTGACAGTGAAGATTCAGGTTTCACCCTGTGGAGAAAAAAATGCCATTTGTATCACACAGTACTGTGCAATATTCGTAGGCAATCAAAGAAGATGTTTAAATGTATTAATCTGGGTGGTAAATGGAAAAAAAACACAATTTACAAACATATGAAAATTAAAAGCAACACAAGAAAAAACAATCAAGAATTTCTTCTTTGCTCATTGATAAATTGTGGGCTGGCTAGATGAACACTTTGGTTCCCAAACCATTACTCAGGGGTACCCCAGCCATACCTTGCATTCATTAAGTTTCACCAGCCTAATTAATTAATTAATTCCCTGAGATACTGATTGCTTTCTGGTCTTCACCAATACCATTTCCAATTAGGGTCGTGCAATGTCTGAAAACTAACGTTAATTTAAAAATACTGGGTTAAACAATAATATTGACATTCGTAGCACAAAGCGGGGCGTGTAATTTGTCTGCCAAAAAAATGAGAAAGCCTGAAAAAGACAATATACAGACAATCCACACAATAGCTGGCTTTATGACTTGCCACCTGAGGGGTGGGAGGAGAGGGCTGATCATAGCAGTGCAGATCATCCTTTTTTAGTCTCTGCGGAAATTGATGGATCAGCACTTTAATTATGATTTTAAAACATATAACTCTGGAACCTCTAAAGCAGTGCTTGACAAACTTTTTATACAGCATACCTCAGACTATTATACTTGCCATGTGGCACCATTACAGCATTGTGCCTGATCAATACTGGGAAGAGCTTTGTTTTCACTGTACAAGGTTTATTGATTGACATTTTCTCCTTCTGTGTTAGTGTTTGATGCACATTTGGTTGTTGCAGAGTGTTGCTGCTGGTGGCAATTTCATCAAACTCTTTCTTATTTTTAGATTTTAGATTAGTTTAATCAGATTACGGTACTTGTATTGTAGTTGAGCACAGCTTTAGTACAGCATAGTTTGCAGTCCACAGTGCTTTGGATTTCGTTGTTAACTTAGACATATTTCCACACTGCAGATATCTTGTCTCATTTAATTTGCTCGTTAATGATATCACTGATACATTATTACATGGAATTGGTTATAGGCATTGGCACATTGTCACAAGGATGAGTATGAGGAGATGGACAAGTTACTGGACTACTATCGGGAACAGTACACCCCTAATCACATGCTCTCTTGTTCACGTGCTGCAGGAAAACAAAGAATACAGTGCCGGCATGCATATTTCCTAAACATAGGATGGCCAAGGAAGAGTCATTAGTATTCATAACTGATGTACCACAGTGGTTATACTTTTGGGAAACTAGCCCTCTTTTGCAGAGCGTAATGCTTTCTCTAATGGTTAAGAAAATATTTGTGTGATGATGCTTATTGAAAATGCTTCTCATTTGTAGCACAAAAAAGTATTTATCTTTTGCAAGACTCGGCAGCAGTGGATAAGACACTGAGTAAGTAAAAAGTCATGTTATCCTTAGAGATGCACATATTGGTTAACATATGGGTATCGCCTGATATTTGTTAAAAATCAAAATATCGGCTTTGGTCCTCTGTGTGTTGGCTAATATTTACATTTTATCAATATTCAAATTTAGCAGCACCAGAACTAAAGATACAGCTACCAAAATAATGGACATGATTGCACTTGACAATTAGCCACATTCCAGAGTGGAGGACATGAGATTAGAAAAGGTCTCAAAGGGCTGTGCAGTATGACGATATATATCAGACAACAAAATAAAAAGTCCATCTTTTCATATTACGCTCTATCATTTATTTTGTGGTCTTTCAGTCCTGGGTATGACGTTAAACTGCATCCGGCCCTGTAAATGGTCCTCCAAATTGCAGGGTAAAACAACTCAAAACAGCTCTTAGTACTTTCATTTTTGTTTAATAATGTGACTAATGGGGGTCTGTCACTTTAAGAACATAGTATAGTCACTACGTTATGGGGTGTATGGGACGGGGGTTTGGGACATTGGCTTGGAATGAACAAGCTCAAGGTTTTTCATTGTTTAGGCAATGGAAGTTTAGTAATATAGCAAAATTTTGAACATTTTCAAATGATGTTTATAGTTTAACAAACATTTAAAAACCTAAAATTTATTTATTTTATTTTTATTTTTGAGTGGAACATAAGCCGAGCACGCGTGAGCCACAAGTCTCCTTCTTGGATTTAGTTTCCCCGATCAGGAAGCCCTCATAGCATGGTTAGATGGACACAGAACCGTTATTATTATTATTCTCGCAAAACTCTTACGAATGAACTCAAAACTATTTCAAAATATATTTTCCTACCCAGACCTCTTAGAATATAACAACATAAGATACTTACAAATGAGAGGTGGCCATTCAGCCCATCAAACTTGTTTGGGGAGAACTCAGCTCAGAGTTGTTAAAATCTTATCTAGCTCTGATTTAAAGGAACCCAAGGTTTTACCTTGCACTACACTAACAGGAAAACTATTCCATACTCTAATTACATGATGTGTAAAGAAGTGCTTTCTCAAATCCAGTTTAAAATGTTCTCCTGCTAATTTCCACCTATGGCCACAAGTTCTTGTATTTGAACTAATATTGAAGTAACTATATATTTGGTTGAACAGCATCCAGATCTGTTAGGATCTTGTATACCTGGATCATGTCCCCCTTTAGTCTCCTTTGCTCGAGGCTGAATAGATTCAGATCAGCTAACCTCTCCTCATAAGACATTCCTCTAAGACCAGCAATCATTCTTGTAGCCCTACATTGAACCCTTTCTAAGGCAGCAATGTCCTTTATAAGGTAAGGTGACCAAACCTACACAAAATACAGTATTCTAGGTGGGGGACTTGTATAATCTTAGCATCACCTCCCAAGACTTAAACTACATACACCGGGAGATGTACACTGTAACCCAACATCCTATTGGCCTTTGCTTCCCTACACTGGCGAGAGTGGGACATGGAAGCTTCAACATACACACCAAGGTCTGTCTCATAATCAACTACCTTTATTTCAGTGGAACCCATAAAATATCTGTATTTTATATTTCCGCTGCCTGCATGCTCCTTACATTTGTGTACATTAAATTTCATCTGCCAGTTATCAGCTCAGTCACTAACTAAATCAAGATCCCGCTGTAGCCTCTGTTACGCTAGTTCACTATCTGCTACACCACCCACCTTGGTATCATCAGCAAATTTAACCAGTTTACTGTACATATTGGTGTCAATTTCATTAATGTCAATTAGGAATAACAGTGGTCCTAAAATTTAACTCTGCGGTACCCCACTATGAACGCAGGTCCACTGTGACAGTGTGCCTCTAATGACTACCTGCTGTTTTCTGTCTGTTAACCAGTTTTCAATCCAAGCTGCAACAGTTCCTAAAATCCCTGCTGCTTTGAGCTTAAGTATGAGCCATTTGTGGGGGACAACATCAAAGGCCTTCTGGAAATCTAAGTAGATCACATCGTAGGCCTTTTAGATCAATTTCTCTTGTAACTTCTTCAAAGAACTCAAGTAAATTAGTTAAACAAGATTGACCTCTCCTAAATCCTTGTTGGTTATCCCTCAGAATGTTATTTGAATCTAGATAATGTACAATTTTTGCTTCCATTATAGCTTCCATTACTTTTCAAGTTACAAGTTAAACTAATTGTCCTATAGTTTGATGGATTACTTCTATCCCCTTTTTTGAATATGGACATTATATTAGCATGTTTCCAATCAGAAGGTACCACACCAGCAGATAAGGATTTCTAAAATAGTAAAGTTAAAGGTTGGCAAATAATATTACTCATCTTATATCCACAGAATTAAAAATGATGTAACATCATTCCACTAATCTGTACCAGCAAGCTCCACCACCAACAATTCCCAGTCGGGTTGCACTTCATTTAATGTGTTTGTGTTTTTTTCTGTACAGGTCAGTAGTGGCCATTTGATAATGTTAAACTGACTGGTTCTTCCTGTTTGATAATAACAATAAACATAATGTTCTGAGATTCTACTTTACCTGTATTCCATTAAGTCAGATAAAGGTGGGGGTGGTGAGTGACTCAGTGGGCTAAGGCTCTGTGCCTGTGATCAGAAGATTGCCAGTTTAAGCCTCAGCAGAACAGTCACATGTCCATGGGTCCTTGAGCAAGGCCCTTAACCCTCCCGCCCCCCCAACTCCAGGGGTGCTGCATCTTAGCTGACCCTGCACTTTGATCCACCAAGCTACGGAGAGCAAGACGGGGTCAGCAAAGTGAAGCATTACAATGTCCCTGTACTTGTGTAAATGTCAAATAAATCATGTTTGTTTGTTAATAGTGTTTAAAGTGTCCATGGCAGCATTTGTGTATTTATTTTCAATGAAGTTAAAAAGGTCTGAATTTAGGTAATCAAAAAAAATCGATTAATTGAATAAGATTGTGATAGAAATTCAAGATTTCCATCCAACCATCCATCCATTTTCTGAAACCGCTTGCCCTATTCAGGGTCACAGGGGTTCTAGAGCCTATCCCAAAGGCAGGGAACAACCCAGGATGGAGTGCAACCCACCGAAGTTAAGATTTCCGGTGTTTGGAATCGTTCCCTCGATAATCACAATCGAATCAAATCACATTGGGGCCAATGATTTACACCCCTAGTAGCCACACCCAATGAGCTTATTTGGCTTTTCAGTAAGCCAGACTAAATGATGAAATGTAGCCCTAAGTAAAAAAGACTGAACAAACTGGAAACATTAACAGAACAGCATGCAAAGTGGGCTGGATCAGTCAATCACACTGGCATTTTTGTCCTTAATATGATTTCTGGGGTCTGTTAATGGACGTATTTCAGCTGTCATGCTTGGGTTTCACAAAGCCAAAATGCAAAGCCAAAAGTGCTTCATTTTTGGTTTTTTTGAAGCCCACTGTTTACTACGCTTTCTAAGCAGTTAATTATCATTTATTGCCTTAAATGGTAAGCAAGCCATTGGTACCATTTTAAATTCTGACTCAATGTAGTGACCAGTGACCATCAGGCCCCCATGTAATTTCAGCAGGAGAACCACAACCTCAGCAGCTGTAATCAATAGAACACAGGATACTGAGCTACTAACATCATGCTCTTTTTCTCCTCCACGGTAACAGCTTCACAATTGTGCATGGCTGACTTGGCCTGCCCAATCCCCCCCCCCCCCCATGAGCAGATGATGTTTTAACAAAGTCTGAGATCTCTTCAACCTGGCGCTACTACAAGCACATGGGCTACCACCATATCTGTGCACCAGTGGATTTGAATGCTTGCAGTGACAAAGTAACTGCAACACAGCCAGACAGCGCTTATTTGAGCACTGATTTCAAGCCATTGGTACAACAGCTCACATCTGTGCCTCTAGCCAGCCGTATCGCATTACAGAGCACTGTCAAACCCTGCTTTCCTTGCCCTGCTACTCAACAATTTGGAGAGCTTTTAGGGGCTAAGATTACATGGCTGTCTTTCAATGTCAGTCAGAACAACCTTCCAGTTTTGTGCTTACACAAGCACTCTCTTAAAAATGGGCAGGGTCTAAACAAAAGACTGTCTTCTAATGATAGTGAACTGATGTTCTTTTCATCAACCCACAACAAAGAAATACAGTGAAGTGTAGGGTTGGACGATATGATGATATTATCAGTAATCAGTGATATTAGATAAGTATCCTGGTGTTAATATATGACAGTGACAAACTGGTGATTATCGCTCTGGTCAGGGAAGTAGGCTGAGGAGCATTTATACTCAAGGCTCGCAACATGTTCGCTTACATCATGCTTATCATGACCACCATGCATGTACTCCGTTCATTCCATACAATGTTTGTGCAGCTATGCATGGAATTAATGCTTCGCATACGTGAGATGCAATACCACCAAAAATCTTGGGGGCAATATCGTCGTCTTTTGTAACAGGACTATGTGTTTATATACGGTACAGTTGATATTCCAGTGGTATCTGATTGTTTTTAGAATGAGTGGGTAGAAGATATTCAAAATGGAATATTTTCAGAGGTAAGAGAAAAAATATTCAAAACATTATTGTGTGCCTCTGTGTACAGCATATTCAAAATTCAATACAGTTTAAGATTCTTCTGCTTCCCAATTCAATCTGAGCTAAGAATGTAGTGTCATATGTACAAAGTACAATGAAATTCTTACATGAATGCCTTCTCCACAGATTACAGACAATTAACAAGACAGAGCACTGTTACAATACAAAAAATACTAAGTAGGGCTTGCCGATGCGCGATGTTGTGAGACATGCAATTCTCACATCTCAAGGACCTTAATTGTAAGCTGGGTTGAGATCAGGCTTTTCCATACCTGCATAGTGCATGCCCATTATATCATGGCATAAGGTATTTTCATAAACTGTTATTTTTCAATACAGTTCCAGTATTTAGAAATCTTGGCAATAAAATTCAGTGCAGTGAAGAGTTATATTTCACTAAAACATTTGATTGTTATTTAAATGATTGTTTGTTTTCAAGATTACCTAGTATATGTCAAAACAATACTTTAAAGTTTACCGCCACCTCTTATTCATGAGCTCTGCATGAGAATGTGTTTAAAATCTGTGGTATATAGACCATCCTGTACTAGAAAATGAAATGTTATATCCCATACTGATCCATGGAAATACATGATATATCCCATATTTTCATATGTTTCCCCAGGCCCCGTTTGGCAGGCTTAGTTGTTAGGGAACAAGCATTTTAACCCATCACAAAATAGAAACACCAGAATTAATGTAGAGCAGTGATTATTGATCTAAAGCTACTATTGTTCATACATGTTTCTGTGGTTGGGGGGGAGGGGTGGGAGTTTGAATTACTTGATCTTATTATCATTTAGCAATATCTTTTAAATATTGCATACTATTTTTTAGACATCGCCCAGCTCTAATGTAAGTTTCATAAAAGTGTCATTTAACCTTTCATTGGACGAGCAATTGCTTGCAGTACAGAAATGTCCATCAAAATGGCAATCAACAGTCCAGGTTGCCCTCCATATGGCGCAAAGTGTTTTGTTTATGAATAACAGAGGTAGTGGCTTGTTAGAACCAGGGAACTGGGGATTATTATCCAAATATAAGATCAATTGGTTTCACATGATCTTTAAGAAAAAAACACAGCACAAACCACTGCGCTGAAGAAGCACTATAAATGAGTGGAGGAACTGGCTGTCACTTAGATGTAAAGATGAACTCCAGTGTGGGAGGGCCCTGGAACAGCAAAGGTGTGGGGAGATGCTGGGGAACATGCCTCAAAGCAACAGCGGAACAGTGGCTGTGGACCCTGCTGGGATCAATGAGGAGTGAAAGGCTGTATTGATTATTGTGCAATGGATATGAGGGAGCTGTTACAAGAGAAATGATGAAACCAGGCTAATGGAAATAATTAATACCATGCACTGACAGGTCCACAGAAATCCCCCTTACTCTGAGCTCCATCACTATTGCATAATTGAACTGGAAAAGGACAAGCTAGAAGCTGGAAGCATGGAACATTAGGCACTCAGTTCACAACAAACTAAATGCAACCAAATCCAAGTCGTAATCTAACCTAAAATAAGGAGAGAGATTTGTACTTCCAATAGTTCCATTTGGACTGCATTTCAGCCCTGTGCAAATGTATTCAACATACAAGTTGTTCAATGTGACATGTTAAGACCTGCTGACTCCAGTGCATATGTCTGTAGATACAATTTACAGGTGGTGTGTGCTTATAGTTATATCTCATATTGCCTGCATGTCTAACACTGACCATTTAAATTGTATTGAGAAGTTACTAATCTAGTTCCTTAAAACTTCTGAATTAAATTCAATACAAATATTTTTACAAAACATCAGCTGCACAGGATTTATTCCCCTATCTGGCAGCATGCTTGTGATTTTTCAGCTGTTTAAAGCATTTCTGCCCATTTCACTCACTGAATGGGTACATATGTCCATGTCACATCACATCCCCTTCACAAATGGCAGCTTACCTGCTCATTTGGTGAAGTGGCCACCCATTGACCCTTTCCCCACGTTCAAAAGGCTACACAACTTCAAACTCCACAACACGTGGACACATCTTTTATCTCAAGTAGCAAATATATTTGTTCATGATTTGTTCATGATTGGTACTTCAGTGGTAAGTGAATAATTACTAAGCGTTTGCGCCCAGTCAAGTAAAGTGATACCGATTTATTAATTAAAATTAGATTTCAGTTTACAGTCCATTCAATTTGTCATCTTTTTCATGTTCTGAATCTCATATCCTGATATAGGTCATTTCATATCTCGATAACGATACATAACATGATATAGCGCATTTTCTGTAAATTCAATAAATAGCTTATATAAAATGACCACACAGAAAGGCCTACATATATTACATTTTGAATTATATACTCGCCAAATAAAAGGTACTTGCTCATATTTTATTATTATTTTTCTCCTTTTCCTTAGAACCTTCGTGCAAATTTTCAATCAAACATGTAATAAAATATAATATATTAATGTATAAATCACAAAGAGGTAAACAGAAAACACTTTTTACGTTAGTATTGTTTGAGTCTTGTGGGGATCAGCTTGCAAAGTATGGTTCATACCACCTGCCCAATTTGTATCTCACTTGTCTGAGCATGCGCAGCATTACACTTTATGGCATGTTTTACGATGGTTCCCAATTTGCAACACTTCATTTCACTACATTTTCATGACCCAACCTGATCCTTTACCATTTCTTTTCATGACATCAAGTTTGTTTACGGACTGTTTGTGAGTGATCTCCACCAGCCCAGAACAGGATATTCAGCCAGATACTCTGATTCTGGATTCTTTGTGTTCTCTGTCTATTTAATAAAAGATCTGCATAGCACCTGCACTGGTGTCTGAGGGTATGTGTATGGGTCTCATTAGGTACACCAGTCACGATGGGGAGATCGACAGTATGTACCTGACAGCTGCTACTATTACGCTACAGTAGATTATGCCAGTTGGACAGACAACTATGGAAATGTATGTTATTTATTGTGTCAATTTTTTGTGACCCCACTGATATGAATCATATAAATATGGCTACATAAAATGCTACATTTCATACTTCAGTTGAGTGAACCAAAGCTATAAATATACCAAAATACCATGCCACTGGATAGCAACTAATGGAAATATGATCTAATAGTTCTGATGTGATTATTATTGATCCAACAACTAGGAATAGATGACCGGAGTAAACACAAGCAAAAATGACAAGCAAAGAAAATGGATTTTTTTCAGTCAGCAGAATCATTAACACCAGTTCTCGCTAAACAATAAAGTGACCACTGTAATTTGCCATAAATAGACAATATGGTTTGCTGTAAAATGGCAGGATGAACTGATTGGGCAGTGCCAGAAAACGTGGGGCTTGCATGCTTGAAAATGCTAACATGCTCAGATGTGCGACATACAACTCAGGCAGGAGGTACGGATTGGGTAGTTACACCTTGGATCCATGCTATGTTCACAAACATACAGAATGACTTCTACTAGATGGCTGTGCTGATTGGCCAAATTATATAATGCATCTATATCACAGGGTCTCTTTCATATGTAACCTATTTGAAAAACAATTCAATGTGAGCTATCGGCATGGCAGGCATGACGGGTCAGGAAGTATGGTACGGATCTGGTAGTGACACGTGTTATTACTGGCCATCATCAGATTGCCCACCTCTAACTGGAAGTCATGCCAGCTACCTCAGTTATTGATGCTTTGCAATATTTGCATTCCACAGTGTGCATCTTTTACCTGGATGTCTTGCACAGAAACTCCTTATGGTATATGTACGCAAACTGACTAATTCCTCACTTGGCAGACATGATGAGGGACATGAGTGTGTGCATGCAGAATGTTCGAAAAACATTGAAGCTAATGTAAGAAGTCAGGGGGGATAAAGCCGCATACACATTGTTGATGTACACTATTTTTCAAGTCATGAGTATTTGAGTCAAGTCAAAACTAAGTAAAATTAACTCGAGTACATGACAAGACCGAGTCCATTCATATGTGAACTAATGACCGGACTCTATTCCCAGTCCAGACTCGTGTACCACAACTGCACATTATATTACACTGCTTATAATCACATGCACGCATGAATGAATTATATTCAGCCAGAAGGAGTTCTGTAGTTAGGCAACTGTTGCCAATCGTTGTAGATAAATAAAGAGATACTACAGATTTCCTCCAACAAACATTGACTCTGTTTAGAGTACCATAACAGGCTTATGGGACGCTGAGGTGACTCTAGGGGATAGAAGGGGCCCATGTGTCCTCTTCAACGGCCTGCCTGGGGTCTCCCAGCCTAGCATCTCCACCGGCTCTGAACCTTCCCTTCCACCTCAGGGATAGGGGACTGACAGATGGTGCTGGGGCCAACTAGAATCCCAGCCTAGGCCCTGCTAACTTCCATGGTCAAAGCCAACCTGCCACTTCCTCAACACAGGTTGATCTTTCAAAAACAGCCACCTGCAGTGTGAGCCATAAGCATTTGGTTTCATCAGAATGAGGGATGGGCATTTCAGGTAGAATTACTAGTCGGATTTTGCCAGTTATTATTTGAATAATATTTGATTAACCCCACTCCCATCACACACAGAAAAGTGTATAGAGTGTGGGCAAAACATTTATTTCTTTCTACACAAAATGAGATATTACTTATTTTGGCACAAATATAACATAATACCTTAAAAAGTAGCTTTAATGAATGGAATTGAAACAAATTAAACTGAAGAGATTGCTCAAGTGCAGTAGCACAAAATAACATTCAATAGCCTGTGCCTTGGGCTTAAGCCCTGGCACAGCATGAGGATTTCCAGTGTCTTGCCTCTTGGACAGTACAGAGTCTCTGTGCTCTCGCAGCCAATCAGAGCCATTTCAGTTCTTGCTGTCAGACTTACTCACAGACAGTGTAGTGCATTTGTGAGAAATTTGACAAAAATCAATGAGATGGGGAAAAGCGAACAAGAAGGGGTCACCGAAAGACATTCATCTTCCTCTTTAATGAAAAATTCTGGATTGCAGTGAGAGGATACTGGGCAAAAACAAGTGATTTGTCTGCACTGCTTTGTGTCTGCTTGCAGCAACACCACCAACTTATTTGACAGACTCTGACAGTACATAATGAAAAGTTCTATACAGCTATTTTATATTTTGGGTGAATTCTAAACTCATTTTTAGTTTTATAAATAACACACATTGTTTTAAGGACCATAAGCAGTCATAGTATAGAACTCACAAGTCTAAGAGAGGGTTAGCAGCTGAGATTTTTGTTACATTAATTAACATCCGTGCTATGAAACTCCCAGGTGATCAACCTAGTGCACCTAATCATACCAATAATAAATGAAGACAGACCTACAAATTGCAGAACATTAAAATGATCTCATGTCTGACTCCAAGACAGCCCTCAAACTTCTTTGTGACTTATAAAAGCCTCAGACACATGAAACATGCTTACAGAGCCATTATCCTGTGAATATCATTGGCCTGCTTTGTGGTTTTGCATCACACTTAAGAAAGTAGACTAGCATGGACACGATGGCCTAAACATGATCATCATTTTTCCATTTAATCAATATTTACTGAAAATAAAGAGGGAATAAAATGTCATAGGGAGGCAAGGTATCAATCCAATGTGCGCAGCACAGGAATATAGCTTGAGAAAATGTGATTGGTTAAATATTAAGATTTATTTTACTGACATAAAAGTGACATCTGGTCACCTTGTGCCTGAGGAGTCATTAAAACCCACTATACATATATTAGACAATAATTCAAAATCTCTGTGACGGCTGCAGCGCTCAACTTAGAGACAGCTCCATCAAAGCGTGACCGATTGATGCTGTCCCAGCTGCCAGCTGCCTGCCGCTGTGGTGCCTTCCACCATATCGGTGCACTCTCTGGTCATAAGCCAGAACAGATGGGTGATGGGTGCCCCACAACAGCCATTCATTTTCCCCGCAACCCTAACACCCTCAAATCCACACACATATACACACAGCCAGCCCCCTTCCCTGACCCAATGCATATTAATGTTATTGTCACCAACACAATGCCCGTGCATGCCTTATCCCTGTTCAAGGTGACAGTTTAAAAAGCACTTTAGCTAGAAAACAGTCCTTTGGACAAGAATAGTCACTTTTGTGTTAATTTGATTATTCTCAAATGTGGTTTTTACACATACAAATTCTGACACCTAAGGTCAGTTACAAGTACTTGAATTTATTTATTAACTGAATTTTTAAAATATTCCCTTAATGCACCAAACAAACTGCTCAACCATATCCTAACTCACATCAACAGACAAAGACTATGATAATTCACCCGGCACAACATGTATGCAGCTTCTGTATACCACTTAGCAACCACAAATCTGAAAATCTTACAGCTTTGGGGAAAAAACTTAAAGAAGTTAGGGAAATCTCAAATCACCATCTTCCTCATCTCAGTCAGTCTAGGGCTTCAAGCTTTTGTTCCAAAGCCACATCAATAATAACATTTTCTAAGAATCAATTCATCTGAGGAAAAAGAAGCAACATAAAACAGAGATAATGTACCACTTACCCTCTTCTGGTCCTCTAAGCCATGTGTAATTTGTTTTCTCCTTTGGTGCTGATGTGAGGTTGTCTCTCCTCCTGATTCCATCTCCCTTAAAATGTGATTATTTCCCTCCATTGACAGTCTTTATTCCACAGTATTTGACCAAATACCCCCACCCACCCCCAAAAAAAAAATAAATCCCAAGTCTTTCACACTAGCAGCTCTTCCATTCAACTCCTTGCCATTGCAGCAAAAAAAAAATCAATGACTTTAAAGATCTATAAACTCAGCTGAATCAGTCATCCACCATGGCTTTTCACTTCAGTTTCCATCCAAAGATGCTGTCGAAAGGACAGAAGAGTAGAAGTGGCATCCCAGAAACCGGAGGCCTCTGTGCCTCCATTGCAGGAGAAGGCATCTAATCCAATAAGGTAATATTATCAACATTGCTTGGCCCAGAGGTCAACCTCTTCTGCTTGTGTGCCAGCTAATGACTCCAGTGGCGTTTGGCACAATCCCAGGAGAAATGCTCCAAACTCTGCAAATTCAAGTCTTGAAATTACCCACACAGATGTTTGGAGGAAGAAACAGACTAAAATACGTAGAGAGAGCTGTGGAGTGAAATATTACTTTATAGGATTGCATTACCCAGTACTAAAACGAACAATATCTTTGTTAGACAAACGCTAAACCATTTGATTGTGTGGTGAAATAATAGTTTTATGCACTGCGAGGTCTCCTATGATCGTAAATTAGCTTCAGTTTATTGTATCGAAGTTAACATATAACATATTATTTCTGATAGACTGCAAATCCGCACACTTTCGATACTATCCATAACCGTTTCAATATTCTTACACAGTACAATATTGTACGTATTTATATTCTTATAGTATTTGATTTAAAAAAGACCAAGGTATGACATGGTTGGGTTAAAATAAAATATACGTTAGTGTTTTAAGTGTTGCATGCTCGTATGAAACTTTTAAAACTGAAAGCAGTATATTACATTACTTGAGTGATATTTCACATAAACTCTCATCACTTTATGAAATAATTCCTGGGTGGAAATTCTCCAGACAGTGTTTGGAAACAATAAGGGACTTCCATAATCATATACAGTATTGAAAAAAATAGGACGCCGATAACTGAATAAGCATAAACCACATCATATTAAGCCCGTGGATAGCTTAAACGTTAAAACGTTGTCTACAATCTCATTAACAACAGCAATTTTCATCAACAAGCGAAAAACATGAGTTGCTGCCTAAATATTACAAGTAGTCTATCGCATTAATATAACAGGTGCATAAATAAAACAGGTGCAAACTGCGCATCTCTGCTACCTTAACGCCATGCAACCAAACATTTCTTTTTGTATACTGCAGCATATATATTCAGTCGTCATTGGACTAGATTTTGAAAAAATTAGAACTAAAAAAAAACTCGTCGAATTCGGTAATACAAGGTTCTCCTCTAGAGTCGAGTGCTGAATTTCTCAACCTCAATACTAAAGTCCAGCACATTAAGTACACCGTAAAACAACAGAGCCTGCGCTCACCACAGCAAGATTCAAGGCTCCACCGCAGAAAATATCACAACGTCGCATCTCTATAACGACTTCTTTAGATAAACTGCATCCTTTTACGAGAGTACGTAGTAACAATTTTCTTTCTGTATACGTCTGCACAAGCTATATCAAAGTTCATCTTATTTATCAGAAGGAAATGCGAAAACTACTCACCCCAAACACAACCAGGGCTTCCCTTTGAGACAAGGCTGTTTCCCCGGCACACACTCCCTCCACTCTCTGCCCCCCCTCCATCCCCCCGGCGTGAAGTCAGTCCATAAATGCCCCGCACAAACCCCCTCTTCCAATTGATCACATTACGTCATGGCACCGCGCACCAGTCTCTTCGCTAGATTTTGGCGCTGTCCGTTTCCATGGAAACTTATAGGCGAAATGAGTTGGCTGCCATCTAGTGTCAATAAAATAAAACTACCTGGTATAATCCCGTACTTAAACACACGTATTACGGCAAAACTTACGGGGTGCCATGGATCGGTCGAACAGTTGCTTGACACGTACCCGTCCATATGATGGCGACCTTCTTCCATTGCTCCAGGGTCCAGTTCCGACACTTAAATGCCCATTGTAGGCGTCTTCGACGGAGGACACGGGTCAGCATAGCACTGGCTTGCGGCTACGTAGTCCGATATGTAACTGAGCTCGATGGCCCGTGTATCATGACACACTACACCCGTTATCATCATCAAAATTATCTACCGTAGTGTCACAGTAGCCCATCTGTTGGTTTGTACCAGACGTGACTTTACACCCCTCATCTGAAGTCCTTGCCGTCCCGTACCCTTTCTGCGGTTCGTGGTCTTGCCCTCCTCAGACTAAAGGTATCCAACTCACTATAGCTGACCGTGAACACGTCATAAGTTTTGCCCTTAAAATAACATTTCGGGGATGTTCTGGACCCAGTCGTTTGTCCATTTCTTCTATATTCAACATATCAACTACAAGTAATAAATTTTAGCTTACCGTCCAACATACCCCGTTTTTACTAGATAGTTAACATTATTCGCTTTGCTTTAGGATCATAAAGCAGTTTGGGCTCATTGATGTATACGTAATTATTGTTAGTTAGTTGTTCTGATTGGAGTTTCTTACAAATGTGTGTGTGTGTGTGTGTGTGTGTGTGTGCGAGCGGGTTTACCTATCCTTATGGGGACATAAAGTCCCCATAACGTGATAAATATCTGTTTTTTTTCCCTTATGGGGACTGGTTTCCCGGTCCCCATAAGGGAAAACTCTATTTTATAAAAATCAGTGACTGCTATGAAAAAACTAAAAATGCAAAAACTCTT
>JAOYFF010000007.1:22956965-22976753 GCA_025773925.1 Cryptomyrus ogoouensis | reverse complement strand
GGCAGGGTAGGGGTTAAGGTTGTCATAGTTAGCGTTAGCATTTTTCCCATTGAAATGAATGAGCGGTCCCCATAAGGTTATGTATACCCTACATGTGCGTGTGTGTGTGTGTGTGTGTATGTGCAGTTATTTTGCAGTCTTTTAACAGCAGGCCCAGTATGACAACGAAATCAACATATTACACATAAAAATATGATGAGCAAGAGTCCGATGGCACATCTTAAATACAAGGTTCAACTCAGTGATTATTTCATTTAAATGTTAAAGTGTTACTTTTATTATTGAACCTCTTCACGCAAAGTGACACTGGTACGTACAGGACCTCATGTATTAAGGGATTAAGGAGTTCAAATTCCAACTAAAAGAAATAACAGCAAATCCTTGATTTTAAAAATATTAATTGCCATATGCTGCTCACTGCTGAGTAAAATCACATTTTTGTAATTATATAAACGAATGCATACATCCATCCGTCTGTCTAAATGCACGTTCAGGACTGAGTACTGGGAAACAGGTCTCTGAAAACCAGATAATAGGGAATTTGGTGCTGTAATCCCAATAATTAAAGGTATTAAAGTCTTTCTGAGCAAAATATTTCACATAAATATACAATGATCCATCTATCTTAACCGCTTGTCCAAGGATTTTAGGTACACTGGACACTATCAATGAGTCAAAGAGCCCAAAGCAAGACACCCTGGAAGAAATACCAGTCTCCATCTAAAAAGTTTCAACAAATATCCACCAGTGAATATAACTATAAATGTACCTTGGAGTCAATTAAATGAAATGTTAATAATTATTACATTACGGTAGTCGTCAGGCTTTAAGAAAGTATCTTATCCTATACAGAGATACAAGGATGAAAAATAATAAGATATATACTGTACAGGTATTACAGGGTAGTCCCTATTTACCTGGCCCTGACCTCTTTGAGGTTTATTTGACTCCGCCCCCATTCGCGTTCAACACTGACTGTGATTGGCTGATGGAAAGGTGAAGCTGGCGCGGGATGAAGCGCGCAGTATACTTTTTTTTTTTTTTTTTTTTTAAAGAAACTACGTCAGGCGGGATAAATCGTCCGTATACTGTTTCACTGTTTTAAACTAGGATTATTAACTCTTGGATTATAAATGGGGCTCTACCGCTAAACTTGTAATTATTTGTCGTACAAATGTCGAACTAGTTGCATCGATGTAGGCAAAACTTAGTTATAATACAATGGGGTTTGTAGTGCTTGTGATTACTGGAGGTAAAATTAGCTGTTAGAGTTATTTTAACTTATTTCCTGTTCTAGTTTAAGTTAAAACCTTGCCCGATAGTATTTTTATGAGGTGCGATTAATTTTTAAAAGGGTTTAGCTCATTTTCCATGGACAGCAAATATCCGATCTGCCATAGCGACTGGAATCGATTCCCAATTTACTTGTCTGTTTGAAATTGGTGCTTGGTAAGTTTTTTTATACTTATTTTAATTTTTCTTCCTGGCTTGAGAATTGTGCACATTGTGATTGCATACATTCTGATGTTGGAGCTCACTTAATATTTTACAGTTGCTCTGCATTGGCAAATATAAAGTTAAACTCTGCCTACTGTAATCTCGTAAGGCAACACTACGTAGCCACGTTATGAGTAGATACTTGATTTTCTAAGCAATCTTTGAATTGAGGCACCGTGGCAGCATTATTATTATACAATGTGCGTTGTGGTTAAACGCGAGTGAAATACAGTGAGGTGAATGGATACAATATATAGACGCATGTAGCTGAAGATACTTTAATGGCGGGCGTTGTGGTTAAAACGATATACTCGCTAGGTTGTCTTTGCATATGTTTGTTTTAAATAGCTACAGAGTTGCAAAGTGTTTTATTTTCACCGAAAGCCAATTAAGCCTAGCTAAACTTATAGACATCTTATAGTTTATTATTAAATATCGTAACGTTGTTGTCTATTACTGTTTAGATAAAAGTTGTAGAAAATTGCCGAAATACATTACAAACGATTGAAATAAATGTACGCCATCGATGGAGACAATAGTTTAATTCCGCTTTCTTCTGCATTGTATTAAAGTGTATACTGTAAGTTCGTTTCTAAGCGTTTCATATTTCCGGGTTATGTCATTAGAAGTACTCTAGGAAATTCCGCGCCAAGATTTAAAAAAATATCTACCTGCGCGGGACAGTCCGACTTGCCCTGGAACTAACTCCCGCTTCATTTCTATTGGTCGAAGATCAATGCAGGGCGTGTCCTTCGGTTTGTGCGGCTCTCTAATTCGACAACGTAAACGCCAGTCAATATTATGTAGTCGCGGGGTCGGCATAAATTCATAGATGCCTTCTGGCTATACATGATATTATTAGCAAGGTTGAGTTTTGGGATATTTGATCTACAAAAGTCTTTCCTTGGACCAAAGCGGTTTCAGATTGAGTGTTTAGCACAGTATGCGGAATTATGCTAAACTGTACGTTAGGTGTTATTTTATCAGCGTTCTTTTAATTTTTGTTAATTAGTTGGGAGTGATGAATGTGTTGCTGGATTTACAAAATTCGAAAAAATCCAAAATCAACTCTTCTTGCGGCCTGAGTTCCGTGGATGAAAAGGTTAGATTGTCTGTACTTCGTTAGGACCTCAAATTCAAAATATAATGTGGTTGTGAGTGTAATTTAATTTTAAGTGTACAGTAACACTTGTAAGCATCCAACTTATTCCTAGATTGTACTTGTTTCCTAAAGAGATCACAATAGGTACTATGTCAGTTATGGAAATTTATTTATTTTCCAAAACAGGATAATGCTTTCCTGGAACCAGACATTTTAATGAAAATACCAGGGAACATATCTTCAGTAGATTTTCAGGAGACCATGGGATCTCTGACAACACCCACAAAGGGAAAGAACAATCCTGTAACTGAACCTTGGACCCCCACTTCCAACCTCAAAATGCTCATCAGTGCTGCCAGTCCAGAGATCAGGAACAGAGAGAAGGAGCTGGGTCTGGATAACGGTGTAATCACAGAGCCCATTGATGCTTCTCAGGTAATATAACATGAACATATCAGAAAATACTGTTTTACTGTGATTCAGCCAATGCACTTCCTATAAGCTATAACTATTCTGCTTTTTCCCAGTTAAACTAAATTTAATTGCTTCGATATTTTTTTGTTTCTGTGGTTTTAAGAAAGTCTGGGTTGTTAGGACTTGCAAACTTAGTCATTGCAATGAATGTTCCTGCACAGATTTTTTTTTTTGAGTACCCACTATTGCAAATGTAATTATAATTATTTGTTTGTTTTTCTGTTCTTTTGCTGACAGGAGCCCTCATTTGATGAATCAGAGAAACTTCAAATAAGTCGGAAAGAAAAGAGCCTGGGTTTACTCTGCCATAAATTCCTGGCACGTTACCCAGACTACCCTAACCCTGCTCTGAACAATGACATCTGTCTTGATGATGTAGCAGTAGAACTTAGTGAGTTTATTTTTCCTTTAAAATGCTTGCTTGTTTGTGAACATCTAGACATTCTGACATCAGTCGTGAACTTTAGAAGCCCAGATCACAAAGATATTCAATATTTGTAACTTTATTTTGTTAAACAAATGGCACAAAATCTTTAAGTTAAGATTTAAACAATTTCAATTCCATTAAATCTCAAGAATACCTGCAAGCTTATTCTGTACACATCAGGTAATTTTTATTTTAAAAAACTTTCCTCCTGTAATGGGTTGGATATTTTTCTGTCCTCAATGAATATTTGTGTTTGTTCCATAGATGTGGAAAGACGACGCATCTATGATATCATGAACGTCCTGGAGAGCTTGCACATGGTTGGCAGGCTAGCTAAGAACCGCTATATGTGGCACGGCAGAGTCAACCTTCCACAGACCCTAGCCACACTCAGGAAAGTTGGAGAAGAGTACAAATATGGTGAGCAGATGGAGCAGATTAAGCAGAGAAGCTATGAAAGAGAGTTTGACTTTGATGGTGACGAGAAAGAGAATGAGGACATGAGCAAACCTGGAGACACAGAGAGTGAACTTGGGCAAAAGGAAATGTACTTTGTGGAGCTTCCAGGTGTGGAATTCCGAGCAGGTGAGCTCAAGGTTATACACTGAATTTTTAATACTTGATGGGGAAAAATGCGTATAGATATTGTTGTGATGATACATGATTGAAACCCTTAATCATACAGAGCTATTGTGTTTTTTTTTTGTCCCAGCTTCAGTTAATAGCCGGAAGGACAAATCCTTGAGGGTGATGAGCCAGAAGTTTGTTATGCTGTTTCTTGTCGCCACACCACGAATAGTGAGCCTTGAGATTGCAGCAAAAATTCTTATTGGAGAAGACCAAGTTGTTGACCTAGACAAGAGCAAATTTAAGAGTGAGTAACAAGCAGAGCAGAATGCCTCTCACTGACATGTAACCTAAAATCTTTTTTTGAACATGCATGTTGATCAACGGTCTCCCTGACGCTTAGTTGCATTATTTTACAGCAAAGATCCGTAGATTGTATGATATTGCAAACGTGCTGAGCAGCCTGGAGCTCATTAAGAAAGTTCATGTTACAGAGGATAGAGGAAGGAAACCAGCTTTCAAATGGACAGGCCCAGAGGACTTTGCAAGCACTAATGGTGGGTTCATATCTTAGTGACTCAGCAAAAGATCTTCAGTTTACCTCCTGTCATTATCTATCTTTATTTGTTTGTTTAATTTCCTCAAAAGATGCTGATGCTTCATTGACTGCACCATCCACTGCAACAGGGACTTTGGAGTCAAGTTGTTCCGTACAGAACTGTGCTAAAAATCTCTTCCCCTCCAACACAGTAAAGCACAGTTTTACTCGTCACCCTTCTTTGATTAAGTTGGCAAAAAGTATACAAGATGACCGCAGGAAGATCAACTCCGCACCTTCCAGTCCTGCTAAAATAACTGAATTTGTCCCAAGTAAAATGGCTCAGCTAGCAGCCATCTGTAAAATACAACTGGATGAACAGTCAAAGTAAGTCTATGATTGCTTTACACTGAAAACGGTACTTGTTTCGTGGCATCAAAACTGTTTGATTTATTTAAAAAAGGAAAAACAACTGGTTACATATTTGCTATTTTTCTTTCAGAAAAAGCAAAATAAACCCCAAAGTGACTGCAGTAGTAAATAATCTAGAGCAAGCAGAAATTGGTAGGAAAAATAACGAACCAGCATTAAATATTGAACAAAATACCAACCGTACTCCTGAAATACAGCTGCCAACTCCAACAGCAGGAACAATGCCATTCACCCCCTCCCAGCAGCCTGCTCTTATCCATGTCCTTCTACCCCAGCACCAGATAAGCAGGCCCTATACCCTATACGTTCATCCTTCAGTCAGGCCACACCCATCTAGCTTGGCTGTGCGTTCAATGACATTCGAGGACAGGACTGGAGGGAGTTCAGGAAAAGCCACAGAGGAAAGCACATCACCTGGGAAGTCTGCTACAAAAGACATAAGTCTCTCTCAGATGCAGGAACACAGTCTGCTGCAGAATAATTCTGCCTGCTCCCCCTCAAGTCCTGCCTCAATGAAACGAATCTCCTGTGACCAGATCTCTGAGAAGAGCCCTTCTAAAGTCATGAAGATGCCGAACAGTTCTAGGGTATATTGTTATTATTCATTATTATTTTGGAAGTATTACTATAGCAATATCTGGCCACCAACATTAAAATAAGTAACTTGATGTAAAGACTTGTCCTTTTCACTTGAAAGTCCTGAGCGATGTATTCCCAGCTACAGCACACTGAGCATCCTTTATGTTCTGCCTTTCTAGTCGCCCTCACCCTATGGACCAGAGCTGGGTGACATTATACAGGCACGCCTGAAGGCACGCAGGAGCCTGGTGTCAAACAGACCCTCTCCCCGGGCTCTTCACCTCGATCCAGAATTCATAAATACACCTGAGAACACAGCAGCAGAGAAGCTGGACCAGAGTGTGGAGAGGTTCCTGGAAAAGGAAGAGAAACTCTCCCCCTGCATCAGTGACGGAGGTCTCACCCCTCTCCGAGCTGTACCCTTGCAAGAGGTCCTCCTCTCTGGACATTTACCTGCTGAGGTGAGGTACAGCGCATGGGCATGGTTTGTTACTTTGCTGTGGTGCTCAGGCAGCTGATTATGCATCCTTTCTGTCCCACAGGCTCTCATCCCAACTGGGTATCTCATCCCCATCTCCCAGCCATCGCTCACTAACCTCCAAGACTCTCAGATGCCTGGTGCTGAGAGTGTAAATGCTGCAGCCTCCAATCCCACTGTGTTCCACACACCTACAGCAGGTATGACCTGTTCTGGAGCCAGAATGGTTGCATAAACATTGTCTAAATATTAATCACATGGTAAAATGAGTTTAAAATGAACATTTTAAAAAGAAAAACTTTATATGGCTGGTAAATTAGTTTGATTAGAATTAAGTGCAATCGCACATTGTCAGATCTAATGAAATGTATTGTAGTTATTCATAATGCCTTTTGCCTCATATTCTCCATAGGGTCCTTGCCAGCGGGTGCCCAGGAGTTTACCCCCAACAGCTTCTCCCTCAAACTGGCTTCATCTGCTGTGCCAGTCTCTCCCTTCCCAGTGCTCAGTCAGCCGGGCCCTTCTCCAGTACCTAGCCAGAGACTTCACAGCCCCAGCCCTGCCATCCTTAATTTCACTCTGCAAAACATGGGCCTCATTCGCAGTGGCAGCCCAGGCAGGGCTTCTGCCTCCACGCCGTCTGAGCAAGTGAATGGCAGCCCTGCCCAGCTTGGCTTCCAGCAGAGAGGCATGATCTTTGTCAAGCCCATGTCACCTGTGCCCCTCCAGCAGCAGACCGGACAGCCCCTCGCCCTGTTCAATTTACAGCAGGTGACACACAAACAGTGCGATTTTCTATTAAAACATTAGCCAAATGTTCCTAGAGACGATGCTCCAGAACACATTATAAATAATGTGTTTTGGAGAAATATTCTAATATTTTCATGGACAGTATTTGAAGACCATGAAAGTAAAACTCACATCCTGACCTCTATATAAAAGGTGGTATTGTAGAAGGGACTTGGGACACTTTTCCTGTGATAATACAGCAACCAAACCATACCAAGAAAAGTTGCAGTGCGTTTTCAGCTCGGTAAAGGTGTTGACAGGTTTGGAGAGCGACAGTGACGTAAAAACAAAGGGAAAGCTATTGACTTCACATGATGTACATCAATGTATTATGTGGTAATTCCTGCTAGCAAGTCAGTCAATTTTACCATCAAACGCTAGTGAAATTACAGTTTGCTTGTGTTCATTTGTATTTCGAATCAATTCATTGAGCTGCTCTGTAGTAATTTTTAAGTAGTGGTTGGAGGCTATTGGGAATGCAGCAATATATGCAGATGTGCAATACTACTGCTAATGAACAATATATAGAATGCGCCCTTTTTTTGACTTCAGATAGAGAATGCTAGTGTCCAATCAGATAGTGGTGATGCAACCAGCTTGGTTTGGTCACACTTTCATCCCTGCCAGTAAGTAGGGCCACGTTAGCACGGGTACACCTCAAATAATTTACATTGGGAAACTGACACTTTGCTCAGGTATGGCTCAATTCTTCTTGGTGACAGTGGAAAAGCGCCATTAGATAGATAATATATATATATGGTCATGCTAGTCTCGCCTAAGAAGTTCTCAGCTTGCATGGTAGAATTGTTTTGTTGTCTTGAAAACCAAATGGCCTAGCGCCCTCTAATGGACATCTGCTTATATCACGTTCCTTCTGATATATTGGTAGTAATACACCAAAATTTCTTATCACGGATGTATACCTGTGCATTCAGGGGAATCAATCACCCATGCAGCGTATTCATGTATGGCTATGTTGCATATTCTATAAATGTGTGTTTGGCAGTTTTTCTGAAGGTTATGGAATTCTTTATGGGATATGGTTCTGTACCATAGTCACAGTTTGTTTAATAACATATGGGTAATGTCTTTTTACTGTGTGTGTGTGCATGCGCATTATTTCTATTTGGTGACAGGTCCTTTTTCTTTTTCCTTTATAGCCTCTGATAGCAACTCCCAAGGGAACCCAGCCCATCCACCACAGCTTTTTCCATACCCCAGTGTCTACCCTCTCCCCCCTTGCCACGGTGGTGACCTCCTCGAGCAACACGGGCCCCAGGAATGTTTACATCCCACAGCGGAAACTTGACATTGCCACCGAGGACAACTGTAGAGGTGGCCCAGAGAACCTTATGCTGCTAAATGACTTTTGCTGATGAGTGACTGTGCATTAAGAGCTGTGTCCCTGTACTGTTTGACCAGTATATTGCCTGTGCTGTAATTTTTCCATTGAAAGGTCCCAGACATTTATCATTTGGACATCAACACATTGCAGGACAGCTTGCAACTTCATTGAGAATGCTGATCGCATAAACAAGATTAGAGTGTTTCATATAATGACCCTCGGTTCCAAATATATATCAATCAGTTATGAGTAAGGTGCGTGCCAAAAATAAAGGGCTTTGTGAAATGACAGCTGGGATCCTCATGCAATTTACTGAGGTACTGTGTGTATCTAAGGGCACCACTAAATCCAGGAACTGACTCTGGTCTGTAAGTCAGTAAATAAGTAAACTAAAGAACACAAATAACACTTGAAATTGGTTAAAATCTAATTGGGTTTGGTGGGTAAACTATATGTAATTTGTAGACTGAAATTGAAAATGTTTTATTTTTGAAAATGAGAAGAGTTAAGTATTCTAGATAAGAGGAAAGCTAAATTCCTCTGTTTAATGTTTAAGTGTCATAAAAGGTGTCTGGAGTGCAGGACCTGTATGTTGTATGTGTGAATGAGTTGATGGAATGAATCATTTTGGAATCTGCAGAAGAACTGAATTGAAAGAAAGCTGAATTGTATAATAAAAATGGATGTATGTTTTGAGTTCCTGTTTTAAACCATGCAGTTTTAGAGTAAATTATAGTAACACATAAATAAATTATTCTCTAAATTAGTGTCTGCCAGAAATGAAATGGAATCAAAATCCAGTTTATGGTGGGGTGTCCTTGGATTACATACCAGCATGGGTCTTTATCACAAGTTATTTTGGGAAAGTGGTCTAATTTGGACATCACTGCTGCTTTGGTACCCTTAGCTGTGAACGAAAGATGGCCAGTATTTAAGGTCTCAGTTTGAAATCGTTCTAAGCAGAGAGCGCAGACCAGCAAATACTTCTACTAGCTTGTCGGTAGGTATATCCCTTATCTTGATTAAAAAATTATTTGGTTATATGATAAACATAATATTACTCAGAAGTATGAATACAATCCCAAGTACATATGTACCCTAATTGTTTTGTTAAAGAGAAAGGGGTGGGGAGGTTGTGACTTTGAAAATCAGAAAATTGATTTTCTTTGTTTGAAAGTCTGTGTTATTGTATTATAAGGGTAACCTGTGGTGAAATTCTTATAGTGAATTTTGCTAAGTGTTTTGAAAAATAGGCATTCAGATGACCTAATTACTCTGTACTTTCTGATTTATGTTTCTTTCTTTGAGGTTTTTCTAATCAACGATTCTTTAGAAAGTGCATGCTTAGTGGTCTTGTCCAGGCAGTTTGAAAGCTGAGCTGGTGTGCATTCACCAGCAGATTTGGTAAAGGCACTATTCCTGGACTCTTATCTTCACATTCCAGGGCTGTGAGATTGCTTAATGGGAGAAGACTGAACTGTCACCTGATAGATTATCTGTCCTTCAGGGTCCTATTTTGCTCACATCACATGTTCTGTGAAGGGTTTTCACAACAGTGTAATTAATTGTAATTTGTTCAGTAGCACACAGGAAAGAACTCTGAAATTCACATTATAGACCACAGTGTACAGATGAAAGAAGAGAGTTATATTAAATATTAGAATCTGAATTTTGGTACATTAAATGAAAGAATTTTATAATGCGAAAGCAAATTACTAGTACAACAACCAGAAATTCAAAGCACATTAAGCAGCCATAGAAATGATCAATTTATAAAAGATTGTTGTACTATTCATGCCAACCTACAGCTTTTTCATCTCCCTGGGGCAGTCTATCTCAATTCTTGGCAACGATGCCAAACTGGGGTGGAGGGGCCAAATGTGCAGCCTGTGAGAAAATCGTGTACCATGCTGAGGAGATTCAGTGCAATGCCAGAAGCTTCCATAAGACCTGCTTCATCTGCAGTGAGTGAGCAACACACTGCTATGAGTGTGACGACGAGTATCTCATGGAGGGAACTTATACTTCTCAAATTGTATGCATTTATACATATATATTGTCTGAAGGTCACAAATTAAGCCATTACCAAAAATCATGTTGTACTGTAATTGGCTTGATGGCACCGTTTTCAAAACAACTGACATGATATAAGCAGCATTGTTTCACGATGAAGTAATACCAACAATCCGAAGGCTTACGCACACCATGTTATAAAAATGTGATGTGTCTAAAAATTCCTACTGAAGAGATATCCTGTTTTAAATAGTATCTCACTCTTAGGAAGCTGGAGAGGAATTCAGCAGTGTTGATGGGTAGATGATGCCATTGGGAGCCTAACACTTGTGTAACTGACTACTTCAGCTGTTATGGCATGTCTCAGATGCTCCATTTTCCCTCCTACCACAAGTGTACAGGGATATGCACCTTTCGGCATTTGGAGATGTGTTAGCTGATGTATTGAGTGGTATGGAAAGTGTAATAATTCTGCTCTAAGCCCAGATTCCCTGGGACACCTGACTGATATTGGATTAGACTTTCTCTTTTTGTAGGATTGAAGAGCACTAGTGACCACCTATGACTTGTCTATGTCAGACTTTTTAAAAAGATGAGGACAGTTTCTGCTGCTACTTAGACAAACCAAGAGACTTCATAATACCCTTTGGGAAAACATAAGAAGCTTTGGCAAAAAACTTAACATAAAGTCAAACCTTATCTAACAGACAAATAATCTAATTCTGGAAGACCTTTAAACAGCCAGTACTACCAGTGAAATACTCCCTTCTTATGCATTTCAGTGGCTTGCAGGAAAGGTCTTGACAGCACAACAGTGGCTGCCCATGAGTCAGAAATCTACTGCAAAACATGTTATGGGAAGAAATATGGACCCAAAGGCTATGGATATGGCCAGGGAGCTGGGGCATTGAGCTCTGATCCACCTTCGGAGAGCCTGGGGATCCAGCCACAACAGTATGTGCCATCTGTTTATCATTCAGTATTTAATCACAAATAGCCCTATTTTATCATTCAGTATTTAACCACAAATACCACTGCTAACCTGATCAAATTTTCATGTCAGCCACTCATCAGGGTAAGAGATATGTAAAAAGCTGTACGTAAGAGTTCTAGTTTTCATTGGTTATATTGTCTGTTTATTTGAAATATAACATTACTAGCACATACTGTAATTAGGGTGCCATGCTGCTTACACACCCTGTTCTTAAAGCCGGGGGGGGGGGGCCTCCTGTCAATAACATTTGCTGGGCAGGGAAATCATGCGATTGGATATACAGGATGGGTAGCAACTCTCTTCGGAACAGTCCTTTTCCCCCTTCGATTTCATGAGCTCAGTGATGTTTTAAAGAAGTCCGGGTGAAAAACAAAGGAAGAGAAATGATTTGTGGCACATCTGAGTATGCCTGGTTTTTTTTTTCTACAAGCCAAACCTGATACATATAAAGCCGATGATGATAAGAACTCATAAACAACATAACTGCAATTTTCATTATACCTGTGTACCTTGCATGAGCTTCTATGAAGAACTAACCACAGGATACCTATATGATGACCACACTTATTCTGGTTCAAACTTGAGATGCACCGATCCACCGGCCACAGGCTGGAATCAGCCTATTATCAGCATGCTCGGCCTGGACCGGAAACTGGCTGGCAGATTCGTGTATTTCCAATACCAAACTGATCTGTTTAACGCATGCACCACATGTCACAGGCAATAACCTCACAGCTGTGTGCACACTCACAGCCACATGCTATCATGTCGTTAGCATGGAAGTTCATTTTGGAAGGCCATTAGGGCCAAAACGTCTTAAACTATTTGCCTAGACGTGGCATTATTTCATGCCTACAAACATAAAAAAAGTATGAAACACCACTGGGGTCAAAACCCTCTGAATCAACACGTCAAATTTGTACATCTTAAGACATTAAAAATGTATGGAAGGCCATCAGGGCCAAAAAAAGTTTTAAACTTTCCGCCTAGTGCCTGCATTATTTCACGGCTACAGATGTTACATTTTTACCTCTATACACTTTCAAAATAAAAGCACTTCTAACCATAAACACCAAAACAAAATCAAATTCTCCTCCGTTTGCTTATTATTCTGTGTGGCTTTTCTTATGTGCTATGAAATAGACCAGGGTGACAAAATAAGTATTATATGATCATTGATAGGAAGCATCAACACTACAATATTGTCGTGAAAATTAATCAATACTTATGTTTAATCAATTAGCCTATGGTTACAGTTTAAAATAAAATTGCTATCCGGTACAATGTCATCATGAACCACAAACACCTCTGTTAAGTATGGCAAGCCATTTTAACATTTAATCAAGTCACACTCCTATCCGTAATTACATTTTAGATATGTTCTTTTCTCCTAGTCAAAATTCTTACTAGTCAGAATAGCAATTACAGATATCCAATCACATTCTTCCTAGTAGAAAATATATTTCAAGATATCTAAAACTTTACTATTCCTACTCACAATTCCATTTAAGATATCTTTAAATCTTTACAAAGTATAAGTGGCGGTTTTAACATTTAATCACTAGACTGGATATGTTTTGCAGATATCCGTAATTTAATTCCTCCTAGTCGAAAAGAGCATTTCAGATATCCACAATGACATTCCTCTTATCCACAATTGTCATTTCAGATATCTACATCGTCATTCTTCCTAGGAGAAATTATGTCACTTTTGCCACTCATGTCTATTGGGCTTTTAATTTCAGATATTCACAATTATATTTCAGATATCCAGAATGTTCATTCTGAATATCTGCAATTGAATTCTTACTAGGAAAAACTCCCATTTTAGATATCTACAATCCAATTGTTACTAGTCATAATTTTAATTTCCAGAAGGAAAAAAAAACATTCTATGCAATGCTCAAATTACACTCAACACCTACAACTTCATTAACGAAAGAATAAGCACTTAACACTTACAAACTCCATTAACGTAAGGATAAGCACTTTAACTTGCTTACTTATATCTACATTAACAATTAGAGGTTGAGTCTCTTTGGTGCTGCCCGCTGTCTTTCAGGATAGCAACGTGCTGATTGAATTTCCTGAGAAATAACGGCAGTTACATCTACTTGCTCTGTGCTTTCTGCATGTTCCTCAGAGCTTGAAGCATTTAATGCCCGCAGGTGATCCACATGCACCTTGACTTCACGATGACCAACTTGTCCGTCATAGGTCAGAGGTCCTCTTCGTTGCAGAATCTTCCCTGGAATCCACAGTTTCTTTGGATGTCTGAAGTCTCAAACTAACACCTCTCTGTATTTGTTATTATTTTGAAGAGTATAGTACACTTCAGTTTTACTTGTAATCTATGGACTTTTTTAAGAAGAGTAAAAAATGAGAAAGGGGTCAATGTCGTATTATCTGGTGAATTTAAACATACTGTAAAAATTATATAAGTAACTGACATTTTTGTTATTTAAATCTGTTGCACCTGCTGTTGTTTTGTAATGTGAAGTTGGGTGTACAGCAGCATTTTCAGTTAATTATCCTCCTAAATAAATCAGTATATGATGGTGAATATTAGATGATTTTTGTTTAATTGTATTTTATTTATGTATATTGTTGTTTTGAGAGGAAAAGAGCAGGGATCTTAGAAATTATGGTAGCAATACACAACTGAAGCATTTTATACATAAACATATTATATGGTATCTGTATTTTCTTTTTCAGATTCAAACCTCATCACCCTACAGCAAGTTCAAATCCCAACAAGTTTGCACAGAAGTTTGGTGGATCAGACCACTGCCCCCGATGTTCAAAGGCTGTCTATGCAGCAGAGAAGGTCATGAGTGCTGGAAAGGTAAACAGAGTGGCCATTTCACTTTGTAACCTTTGCCTTGAATTTTGCGTAGACCTTGGGTAACTTTTCCGTCAAAAAAATATCCCCCGTATCCCTAAATAGGGTCACTTGGAGCCTATCCCTGATAGCAGAATGTAGGAGTCACACCCTGAATGTGATGCCAGTTGATCACAGGGTACATGCACACACTAGGAGTAATTTAAGGACATCAGTTAGCCTAAATTCATGCCTTTGAATTGTGGGAGGCAACCCCCATAAGGTGGGGACAACATACAAACTTGCAGAGGCAAGATTCAAACCTGTATCCCTCGAAAAGCACCTCCCACTCATGCTGCCTTCTCAAGGAAATATCATGTGATTTCATTCATAATGCAGGTTAAGTATGGGCTTCACTCCTATACCACAATAAGGCAGGAATTTTGGGGAAAAAATCTACAGTAATACTTGATCAATGGTTTGATGTTCGAAAGATGTTACTAGTCCATTGTGGTGTGTATTTGCAGCCCTGGCACAAAACCTGCTTCCGCTGTGCAATCTGTGGGAAGAGTCTAGAGTCCACAAATGTAACAGACAAAGATGGCGAGCTCTACTGCAAAGGTACAGAAAAGACATACGCACAATCAAATCAATGAACATTTGGATAAGAACTATGGGTTGTAATTAGACTTGGTTGGTGTCTAATTATATTCACCAAACATGGAATACATATGGTTTTGGGACCAGTCCGCCACCTCAAATACTTACTCATTAGCAAGATAACTCAAAAAATATTTGATGGCACTTTTTCAAACTTTGCAGTCACAGTCTCTGAGTCACGAACTGGAAGTGTTCAAAATTTGAGCTAAATTGCACCAAAATTTAAGCAGTGCTCGACAGTAAGAGCAAATGATGTTTCAGACACTTGATCCCATTACTGCAACAACTCAAAAAGTATTTAGCACATCTTTATCAACCTTTGCAGAAACATAGAAAAGGTGAAGAGCTGGACCAGCTCAAATTCTGAGACAGACTGCACTGAAATTGAAGCAGTGGCACATAGTGATAAAGAAAATGGCAGTTTTGACAACTCAAAAATTATTTGAAGTAGGGCTGGGCACTATCGTGATAAAATTGTCGTATTAGTCAATATCGATAATTATCACAATATATGTCACGTCATTATTTCTTTCCAGTTTAAAGGCTGATTTTTGTTCCTGAAAGTTGAAGAAACCAGATGGTTCATTGTGATTTTAAACTATTCTTCTTCATCAGAATGTGACAAACACTTAGCAAAGAGCATTTCATATTTGACAAATCTGAAGTAGAAGTTGAACCAGTTATTTTAGTCAGTGCCAAGGAAACACTGCTGCTTGCGTTCTTCTGAATTCTCTGTGGATTATTACTGTGTGGATTTCTCGTGGACTGAATTTTACTGTGGACTTCCATTTTGGATTTCGCAGGATTACTCATGTTGGACAAGTCACTGTGTACTTACTTGCTCTCCCAAAGAGTTGCCCTGTTGTTTTGACTGTGTATTTCATCTGCCTGCCTGCCGTATCTCATTCTTTTTTGTTCAATAAATCTCCCATTTGTGTTTGTGTCTGCACTAGCGCTCTGTTGCCAGTCCTGACAGTCACAGAGAACATTTTTCTTGTGATGCAAAGTGTGTTGTCAGCAATACGTTGGGTATTACTTTATATCAAACTTTCATTGAGTATTTGTTATATTGATAAAGGGGAATTATATTATGATAATTATCATTATCATTTTATCGCCCAGCCCTAATTAGAAGAATCTTTTCTCAAACTTTGTAGCCACATTGTTTAGATGAACAGCTGAAACTTTTTTGCAAAAACATTATATGAATGAAGATCTACACCTTGACACAAATTGCCCCAAAAATGAAGCACCAGTGCTGTGTGACAGCAAAGTAATAAAAGTGAGGCTGTAGAAGATACTGGGTCTTGTGAACACAGTAACTATAAAAGTATTTGACAGACCTTTTCTTAAACTTTACAGACACATTGAAAGGATAAAGATGTGGACCAGATCTATTTTTGAGACAAACTGCACCAAAATTGAAGCAATGCCATACAGTGATAGCAAAGAGCATCAGATATTAAATCTGGTCAGCATCATAACTCAAAAATTACTTTGTTGGATCTTTTCCAAACTCTGCAGACACATTGTATAGGTTATGATCTGAACCTATTCAAACTTTGATACAAACTGCACCAAAATTGAAACAAATGAAAATGCAGCCTTGTTCCTTTTTTTTCACAGTTTGTTACGCCAAAAACTTTGGCCCAAAGGGAATGGGATTGGGGAATCTTGGAATGGTGGAGGATCAAGAATGAAGGCTCAGAAGTGTTCTGGACTCCAAGATAATTTTCACATGGCACTGTACACAGTTCAGTATTACACAGTGGAGGTAGTCGTACAGCATATTGAGATTGGCTGAGTTACAGAAAATAGAAGTGTCCTACACATATATTATATGTATGCCTACATACATCCTGTAAGGTCAGCCATAATGACAGATGCTTAGCAAAATATTTTTAATAATATATATGGAAATGTTTATACTAATATTCACCATATATACAAAAAATCTTAGCAAGGCAACTTCATATTCTGAAAAGATGTTATTGTCTAAATGCATTAACGCTTATTATCAGAATTCATTACTATTCATTATATATCTGACTCAATCTGCCACAGTAAATAAGTGTATAATTAAAATAAGCATGTTAGTACAAAACACATTTGTATTCAGTCATGTAATTCAACGGAAAGAATGTTCACACAGAGCTGTCCAACATATAACTGGTTTGAAATCATTTCATGAGAATTAAAGAAGAAAAAAAAAAAAAGATTGATACTTCATTGATCCCTGTAGGGAATAATTAAGTTTGTCTTTCATGCCTCCCTCAACTTGTTCTTTGCAGAGTAAGTTGTCCACAAAAGGCAGCCACTTGTTGGGGTGCCCTGGGAGCTGGGGGTTAAGGGCCTTGCTCAAAGAGCTGCAGATGTGCTGAGGCTGGGTTTGAACCAGTGGCCTTGTGATGACAAGCACACAGGCTTAGCTCACTGAGCCACACACTGCCCCCTGTAACACTAAGAAATACCTTAAAGAAATGTATGGTACAGGCAGTAAAATGAATGCCTTTAGTCGAAATATGTTCTATTATTCCTATTTGCCCTGTTAGCTAAAAGATTACATTGATACTGAACATTGAAAACTGATCATAATGTTCAGTTTCACAGAAACTTAAATGGACACACAATCACAAAAGCCTTGGGAAGAGCTTCACTTCAAATCGTGGCAATGAGTATTTCAAACCAACAAGTATTACTATAGCTGTATACATGCTTTTGTGCCTAACTGTAATGAACTGATGCATTATTAATGACTGGATAAACATTAAGTAATGAGGAAATATAAACAAGTTTACAATGGCTACCAGCTGACTACAGGAAATACAGACGTAACCGCAATATAATTTTGATTTGTGAATATCATGTTCTGACTAAGAACCAAATTCTTGTGTGATATTTTACATTAAATTATCTGGAAACTACTGACTTTCTGAATTATATGTACACATAGCCCATACGCATTATACAATAGTGTAGTTTAAAAAAAAATCCTGTAAACATTTTCCAAAACATTTTGCACTGCTTTCTTTCATAGCAGATTACACAGTGAAGGTGCAAGGCAGTGCAAGTGTATGGCATATTGGTGTATACCACAAAGGCAAGGATTATCCTACATGCAGTAAGCTGCAATTACAATGAATGAATATAGCTTTAGAGCAGGAAAATGCAAGCAATACTAAACAGAGTATGTCTGCAAAATCAATAATGTACACTCACAAGTGGTATAACAAGTGAAATTAACATTAAATCAATCCAGTAACAAAAATGTATATTAAAAGTGGTTTTCCAGCTGATCACATTTCATATACAATACATTCAGTATAAAAAGAGTGAGCTATTCATAAAAATATTTAAGGTATTGTTTCACAAATGTTTGGGAAAAATACAGATCAAAATAGTCTCTATATAAAATGTTCATGAAACTTCAAGCATAATTTACTTATAAAGTACACAGGATAGTTCATAACATCAAATTTATAAAGTCTTATTTTTAGATTAATATATTACAATATAAGGCAGTTGTTACAAAAGTAAATCACTCAATTTCTTTAAATCATATTTCTTTCTAATGGTTTGAACACACTTACAGAAACAAAATCAGACTAAATCCTATAACTGAGAGCCATAAAACAGCTAGCTCTTCTTGTTTGGTACCGTGTTGTACAGCAGCCAACAAGGTCAGACTGTATTAAAGCCACTGAGCATAGGGTAGTCTGAGCCTAAGGAGAATTGTTGGGTCCAGTCCACCACCACAGGCTTGCAGAGTCCACAGCAGCGCAGCTGGAAGAAGTTTACTAGGTTCCGGACAAAACCCAAACTGAAACAAGTAGAGGAGAATTTTTTATGTAAGACTGCATTGGACCTCAGTCTTACTATGTACTTCACAAACCTATACTGTTTCGTGTAGTTCTGGAGTACTGTTATCCAGCAGATTTTCTATCCTACCTGGTCTCTGACACAATGAATCCATAAACAAATAAATTTCAATGACTTAAAAAAGAGCTTACTTGTATGGATTTTGTCTCAAAGAAACAGATTGTGGTAGCTTTCTCCTTCGTTGCATGAGGTAAATTCTCTCTGAGGTGGTAAGACCATAGACGGCAATCTGTCCACAAAACGGTAAGAGTAAATGAATTATAGCACTCTGCACTACATATGATCAAATTCAGCACTTGAAATCTAGAATCCACTGTGTGTGTGGGTTATGTACATATTACATTGTGGGGACCAAAACCTGTTATTTTGACGTTGTGGAGACCTTTTTTTCCGTCCCCACGAGGGGAAACTCAGTTCTATGAAAATCTGTGACTAATCAAAAAAAAACTAAAAATGCCAAAAGTCTTGTATTTTGTTTGGTTACTAATGCTTAAGGTTAGGGCTCGGTAAGGGTTAAACTTGTCATTGTTGGAATTAGTGATTTTTTTTAATAGAAATGAATGGATGCGCCCCACAAAGATATGAATACAAACCTGTGTCTGTATTAATGTATATTATATTGTATTATATTATATTATACAGTGGTACCTCAGTTCTCAAACTCACTAGAACTCGAATTTCTTAAAAGTGGAACCAACCAGTTAGAAAAAAAATTACCTAGAGCTCAATCTGAATCTCAGAATTCAAACCGTGAACACTGACCTAAGATAAGTTGTACGCGTGGGGAAATGAGTCACGCGGCACGTCTCTCAGCGGAAACAAAGGGTAACGCTTCAGTCTCATCCTCGCATTGGCTGATAACATCGTGCATGTTTACACTAGCTGAATACATATAATTAGACAGTAAAAATACATTTAGACAATGAGACAGTAACAGTAATTATTATATAATAAGATACATTTAAAAATAAAGATTTCTTATTTTAATATTAATAATAAACTATGAATACATTTAATTATAATAATATTGTCGTGCCGAGCGGGGACGGAACGGATACAAAGGTGCAGACGTCAGGATATCGGGGAATATGGAGTTTAATTACAGTTAAGGCACGAAAAACGCAGACGGACAATACAATGACCGGACTGGGGAAACAAACTGAAACGCGGACTAAATACAGAGGACTAATGAC